>CAJPEX010002132.1:22790-43854 GCA_905338405.1 Notodromas monacha
AAAAAAAAAATCTTGATTTATCGAGAACCTTCAGGATCTTGGCAGAGAAGCTCGTTTTCTGGTTTCTTCCATCCCAGAGGTGCGGAACAGTTGACCCTGAGAAAATTCAGGGCTGACCCCGAGAAGTATTTCTCTGTTCACTGCGGTTGAAAACCAAGCAAAAAGGGCATAAGCCCTCTCAATCCTCTTTGGCACCATTCTGAGGTTGGGGTTCGACAACATTTCATGTACCCTTTCAGGGTAAAAAAAAAAAAAAGAGATAGTTTCACAAAAACACCCTCGACCTCAACGAACCCCAACAGAAATATTCTGCTTTGCAAAGGTTGTTGATTTGTCTTCCGCCAGGGGAAAAGTTTCTGCCGGCGGGAGAATCATATTTCTTTCCCCGTTTTTTATTTTTATTTCCCATGAAGACATTTTGTGGGGAACAAATTTTGCGAAAAAATCGTCTGAAGAGAAGTTATTTTTCTAGTGGGTGTTTTGAAAAGATCTGTAGTTCAATGTAAATAATTATTCTGGTTTTGTTGATTAAAGGCAGAAATAATTTATCCCGGTCAAGTTTCTTATTGTGTTGATGGTACAGTATCTCCTCATGTCATTTCTTGTGGTTTTTTTTTGTCCCCTAATCATGCGTAGAAATTATTAAAAAATGTATTTGATACCTTAGTGTTTTTATGAGTCAGAAAACTCAAAACCATTGTTGCATCACTAACAAGACAAATGAGAAGCTCTGTTCATTTGCCATTGATTTTATTCAATTTGTATCCCTACTGAAATTTTAAAAATAGATGTACGCTAATGTATATACTGTACAGCGCGTTGACAACCTTCACTGTTGGCATTTCATGGATTCAAAACAAGCTGCAATTTTTTTTGCAAACCCTCTTTCACACCTCAAACCTTTTCTCATCTCTATATCTATCACAGTAAGAAATAATTGTAATATTGGTCAGGAACTGATTGATTATTGTTGTGTAAAAATGAAGTCAGTCTCCATCCCTCTAAGAGTGTGTATTCAAGAGAGTCTGAAGAGGAAACTTTGAGTTCTTCATGTCATGACATAAGAAAAAGAAATAAAAGGTTCGGACTTTTTTTATTGACCTAAATCCGAAGATGCAAACACTCATGACATGTGACTGAGAAGTATAACACACAATACATTAAAGGGTTTTGGATCGATGAACGTATTTCAATATCTTATTAAGAAATGTGTTCCTAATTTTCCAAGTTATTTGTTTTCCCAGGAAACCAGTGGCATGTTCAAGATAATTCATTATATTTGTCCACGGAATTGCATTTCATTTCAGCATACAAGAGGTGACATGGTTCCAGCACGCAGAATCGTTTTGTTGCAAACCTGAAATTATTTAAGCAGCAGGGATTTTCCCCTACATTTCTGTCAGGTTCACTGGTATCCCAGAGGCTATGCAGAAATTTTTGCAATGTACAGTACTTGCAGCCAATTTACTCACACTTCTCAGCCCTTTTGATCCATATGTCAATACAGAAGCAAGGATTCCACCATGACAATGTTCCCAGCCTACAAGACAAAGGCCACCATCTATTGCCTGGATGAGTTGGGCCTGAATGTCTGAATTGGCGGGGAGTACATTGAGCAGGTGTCTGCCCAAGTGCCATATCGGTAAACCTTCATCACTTGTACTCTAAAAAAAATAGGGATGACAAGTCTAGTTAAGTTCAGGTGCGGTTTTGATAAGGTACGTCTTGGAACATTTTGGGTATCATATACAATCTTTGTCATATTGATTTGAAGAAATTTTGACTTAAATATTTTTGGAAGATATGAAATGAAGTTTTGGACAACAATCAGCCTGGTTTTGGCTGGGGTGCTTGACACCCTAGTGTAAGGTTTATATATTTTTCAGGTATTTTAGGTTGGTTCGACAACAGCAGTTTTCCCAAGCAGTCTTTTGCACAAGACAACACAGAAGCAACTGATGATTCAATACAAAAGTAATTCACTATTTCTACAATTTTCTTTTTAAGGCAATTTTTGTCCCTGAGAGCATTATCCTTCTAAAAGGATTTCCCCAAGAATTCCAAATCTCTTGGGAACTTGAGGTTGCGCTCGGTCCCATCAGATTCCCGACTTTCTCAAAGTTCCGCCATTTTCCTGGCGCCACTCTAATCCTTTAGTTTTAACCTATTACTTATTTCAATTTTCAACAGTATATATACAGAGCCTGGCAAGAAATCCTTTTTAATGAAGCTAAGTCATCATGATCTGATCTTCACAGAATAATGGGGATTTGAAGTAGGATTGGAATACAAAACGTGCCATAGGACTGAAATGCATTTGGCAATTATGCCTTCTAGCTATGTGCAATAATTTCAAAATGTTCATCGTTTCTTTTAGTTTATTTTGATTCCTGATATAGTAAATCTATTCCTGAAATATAAATGTGACAAGAACATTTGTTTTAACATTTTGGATACAAAAGGAATTCTCCACTCAAGTTTTAAAACGATAAGTTATATATCAGGAGAATTACTTCGTAAAAATGCAAATGCTTCAAATGATGTATTATCAGTGTGACGGAATAATTATAGATGCCATATGCTTTACCTATTGTTGGGGACTTGCGTCGCATCTCCCTTAAAAATCAATCATAAATGTTTAATCAGGTGGAAAACCACCCATGCGTGAAAAACGGATGAAATCCGTCAACGACTTTTCCCCTCTCCCAAAAAATTCAACTGTCTTGTCACCAAGACGTCTTTGATTACCAATTTCTTGGCCAATTCCAGGCCTCCAAGATTCTCCTGCCCTTGATCAACCCCCCTTGATCAAGGACCAGAGAAGGAATTAATAAAAACCCCTGTTAACCCAAAAGACAACACAGTCTGATTTTAGGTGCCAGAGCAGTGCATTGAGAGGTTTTTTGAGAGGTTTGATCTGTTATCCAAATATTTAGTCAATCTACTTGTGTTTGTGTGACTATTTTTCTAAAACGTTTAATTGGGACATTTGAAATACATTTTAAATCTTAAACTAGGGATTCCACCGTGAATTCCCAGCCCCAGTCCTGGGCTGATTCTGTGTTTTCTTTTACAAGCTATTTCAAAAACTTTTCTTTTTAGTAAACCTTTGTTGCGGTGACTTCTGTCCCCAACACCTATCACGTCACACGCAACAAAATCCCTCAAATAATCTAGAATATTCTGATTGGACTACCGTTAGATAGCAGTCCATGGTAATTGAATACTTAAAAAATTAATTCATCCATTTCAGCTGATCAGGTGTGACAATGCGGTCACCCATATTAACTGTAATTCCTGGAAGAGACTTGAGATCTGACTCTACAAATAATCCCAAAAATCAGAGACAGTCTACCGTCTTTTATTGTTTGAATCATTTTGGATATTTTCATGTTCAAATCCTTCCTAAAATTTTCATTGTCTGCGTTCTGTGCATTAATCTTTGGGAAAAGTGGAAAACCTTCAACTTTCTATCTTTTTGGAATTTCTTATTGAAATCCCCAGCTGAACCCCACCGTTGAATGCTATGTTTTATTTATGGAATTAATCCTTTTCTTGCCTCCTTTTGTGATCCTCAATTACATTCAGGTCGCTCTTATTTTTGCACAAGGGATAATTAATTTTTATGCACAGCAAAGAAAAAACATAATCTCTCCGCAAGAAAAATATATTTTCCAACCTTTTCCACAAACACTTCTAAAAAATTTCGGCCGCAGATGGAGGGCATTTCTTGCAACGATGGACGACGCCCACACTGCGTGAAGGAAGAAACACCCAAAATCGTTTCATTATTACTTTCTCGAAACTTTAAAAGAATATGTTTACTCACCATCCTGAGTATAATTTTCTTTTCTTTGGCCTGAAAAGCAAGCCTTGGTGAAAAAGAACTATATATTTTGAGGTAATGTGCATGCAAGATGCCACTGTAAATGCCTTAGTTGGAACATGCAAAAGGATGACGTGTGTCCAGGTTCGAATAAGAGGTTCCAGGCGTTGAAAATTTCCTCGATAAATTGGCCGATTTCGGCGTTCAATTTGCGTTTTCATAAATAGAAAAGAAAAGTACCTGACCTATTCGAACTTGAAAACAGGGCATTGTTTGACCAACCATTGAGCCTCACCTGGTTCACCTGCTGCTGTAGTAGTTGACGTGATCGGCTCAGTCGTACTCAAAATTGAAGAACTTCCTGTGCTGGAAGAAATTTCAGTGATTCTTGATGTCGACGCAGTACTTCCAGTAATAGTTGTGGATGACACAATCATAGAGGATATTGTTGTCCCTTGCTGCATGTTAGTTGTTCCACTTGCTGCACTGGAATTGGACGCAGTTGAAGTTGTGGCACTCATTGTGGATTGCTTGGATGTCAAGCTCGTTGATCCTGATTTACATAGGAATTTTGAGAAGTTGTTAGTCGTGAAAATGTCTTGCTTTTGCAGAAGACGTTGGGAATTCCTCTCCAATATTTGATTCCTAAACCCAAGGTAACGTTGATACTTTTTAATTTCGCGCGTGTAATAGAAAAACTTGCTGTAGTATTTCAAAGACTGACTCCCAAAATTATTATTAACCCCCGATTAGCTGAAATTCAAAAGACGATGCTAGACAATGGAATTTTTGATAATAAAGTAATTCAAAAATACTTCCTCATCATATTTTCAATCCAGTTAGATACTAGCTGTATTTGTCATCTTTATGAGGAATGAACTGATATATTTTCAATTTTCATTTTATTTGGCATCGAATTTAAGTCCGGAAAAGAAAATGAATTTTCCGTTTCATCTCCCAGGCACCCAAATTACGTCCAAGTCATGACCCAGGTAATCTTCGGGCACATTCTTATGTCACTGAAAAATAAATGTATCTGTGAATCTCCGAAGTAAAAAGTTTTTGTGGGCCCATGTACAGTACTCCACAAGTCCATAGTACAGTATATTATCTCATATATCAACGGCCGTGGACTGTTATTCAAACCTCTGCTTGCTGAGAGTGATGTTGACGCAGTTGAAGCAATAACTGAGCTGGCTTCTGTTGATGTTTGAGTAGATGTCGCTGCTGTTCCGGTGGAAGAAGACATCATCGTGTTTGCTCTGGATAAACCACCTTGTGTCGTGGAAGTAGTTGGACTGACACTTGTTGACGAAGTAGGTGATGCTATACGTTCGATTTTGTAAATGATAAATTTAAAAAAAGAGGAAAAAAGTGCTGTAGAGGTAAAAAGTGCGCAAAATGTAATTTCATGAGTCACCTTGTGACTTTAAATGCTAAACAGTACTTGCGAACAAAAACAAACTTATTTTGATTATTTTTCTCCACAAGAATTCGGATCTATTTCCTAAAACTCGAAGCACATTTTTTTCTCCCAAACGTGTTCAATTGAAGAAATGAGCTCAAAAAGTGTTATACCGCTTGTTGAATCTGCTGATGTTGTTTCATCAGCTGTCACAGGAACGCAGGTATCTTGAATTTCAGTCCAGTTTCCAGTATCTTCGTTACACGTCCTGCCCAAAGATGTGCTCCTGGAATTTGCCCATTTGTAGTCGGAAACACACGTGAGAGACCAGTGAGATATTTCGTCGTTCACGGAACAATTCTGTTGCATGTGAGAATCGTTCTTTGGCTCCGATGGCAGCCCTCCACATTTTTTGGTACCTGCAAGAATTCTCCAACCTCTGAGTAACTTTTGACATTTTAACCAGAACAAATCTTTGCATTTGAACCTCTTTACGTCAAACTTCAAGGGACTAAGAAAAATATTTCCGTTATGGAAACGAGCTTTTTTGACCGGGGAAAGAAAGAAGAATTGAAGGAAATTGTCTTTGGTAATATTCTAAGCCATACATTGCTTATTAAATAAGTTCATAAGAGGCTTGACTTATCGGCAATGCTCAATCATTATTTCATTTTCTTTCAAAAAGCATCAATTTACATTTTTCCTTCATCAATAAAATAATAGACAAAAGGCTCTCACAAAATTTGAGTTTTAGGAAAGCCGAGTTTGGGACTTTCAATACATCGATTTTATGTGAATCTAGAAATGGGGACTTGAAACAAAGTGACTTCGGAAGGTATTCTACTCATAGAGGTACGAGTTATTGACGTTGAACTGTTTTTTTTATCATGAAAAGGTTGGAAAAATAATAATGCGGAGATATATACAAGTACCAGGTACGCAAGGTCCAAGGGAATAAGGATACCAGCCAAAGTTCCCGTAACAGGTGCTGGTTCGAACTGTTACCGATCCCGTCTGGTTCACTTCCATCATTCCGCAATTACAATCTGGATAGGAATTAGTCGCTTCAAAAACATAAGCTCCATTGCTATCAGGTGCTGGTGATGCAGTGCCTGTCCTGTTGTTCTGCTTCGGAGGAGCAATTGTGCAATCTAAGTGTTTACATGATTATTATCGAGAAATTGATCAGTTGAAATAAAAAAAAGTTCTTCTCTTACTGGTCGCCTTTGCTAAGCCACAAACGATAGTAACTTTTCCTTCGTGCTGCTCACTGCATTCAAAATTGGCGAGGCCCCAGGATCCATTTCGATTCAACAAATAACTGCACAGAAATTTGGCATCAGCCTTTGGTTCTCCAGGCAGCCAGATGTTGGGATCGGTTATGTTGAGTTTCGTCATGGCTGCTGTGAAATCCGTGATGCCTTCAGTTTGAGCTGAACTGCATAAGAAAATGCTTTCGTTTAACTTGGCTATTTCTTCTCACAAATAATTGTTGAATTTTTATAATTTTGCCATTCTTATCGTAAGCTTGTTTCAGAATACCGTGTTCACTTCACCAATGAGTTCTGCACGACTGAACAGGTTCGCAATATTTTTACTTCGGATACAATTCATCAATCAGAATTCGACACAGTGAAACATTCTTTTCTGATCAATTGGAATTCATTTTGTTCTAGATCGGAAAGTTTGAAAGGCCCATGATTTCTTCAATTATTTTTTTATATCCAAAAACAATCCCCCAATTCGATAAAGCAAACGATTGCTGTGAAACAACAGATTTCAGAATCGAGGAAATCGAATGCTGAAGAAACTCAGAAGTTTATTATTACAAGATCAAGCTTATTATTCGCATGAATCATCAGTTCGACCGCAGATAAATTGAAAGAAAGTATCGAAGTGAAAATATCAATTTATCTTCAAAAATTCTTTTGATACTCCATTCTTAAAAAATTTAAAATGTTTTGACGTTTGCTTCGACGCTCCATTTTCGCAATAGAATACGCAACAGTTTGTTGCCCACTTACAAGAGGGCGTTGTTTCTCACAGGAATCATCACAGTGGGATTCCTAACATTCTTTTCCTCATCCGGAACTTGGGATAAAACATGTCCGATTTCCGCCGAGTTCGTGATCAGGGGCAATTGTAAACCTTGCTCAGAAGCGCATTTTGCTGCGGATTTTAGCACCCCGTTATCTGATCCATTTGATAGGAACGTGTATGGTTTATAAAGCGGACAATCCCCAAACTTCGGGAGTAGGGTTTGCCATGCAAGTTTTCCGAGGCACATAGTCGAGACTACAGTTCCAGTATTTTCTACCCCTCGGCAGGTGTAATTTAGAATTGTCCCGTAACGTAGTGTGATATTTGGCGCGGGGTCGAAATCCAGTTTCCATGCTTGCTTCGGAGCGAATTGGGTGAGTGACTGGAATAGACAGACTGGAAATTTTCGAAGAGATTAAATTTCGGTACATATGCGATACAGTATAATGATTGGATGTCAAATATTTCTGAAGTCTATGCATCACTTTCCCACAAGAGTTCTACAATATATCATAAACCCTGCAAAGTGGCAATTATAAATACATTCACTCACGAAGAAAAATTATGTTCTCTCGCGTTTTAATGGTTCTCGACATATAACCGCTGTGTAGCAAGGAATACTGTATTTTGTGTGATTTGAAAAAAAATGTGAAGGTATAAGGGCAGCGGAGATTTGTTCTGCGTAAAAGGGAAAATACGTATCAGTAATTCACTGATCAGCATGAACTATTCCTGCACCAAAAGCAAACCTAACAAAACTTTGTGATGCTTGAGAAAATTTCAGGACATAAAATACAATCGAAAAGGAATTTTTGTTTGGGGAAGCATAGACAATTCCAATGACATGACCTGTTTTACGTGAAGAATATATCATATTGAAATGTGGAAATCTATTTGAATTCTTATTTTTAATCTCGTTTCATTTAAAAAATTGTTTTCATTGGCAGAACTGACTCAACTGAGCACGGAAAGCTGCATGTCGGTATCAAAAGAAGCGCATAATCTTAATTTTTCAATAATTTTCATTTCATTTGCATCAATATGTGTCTCGACAGTCGAAGAAATGAAATGGCGTTCCTTCATGAAAAGAAATAAATTAGAGGCTATTTGTTCAAGGGAAATAAAAACGGAGACTTCGTCCTCGAGTAAGTAAGACAAATAGTGAAGGACATTCCTGAGGGATTCTGAAGTGGAAATTGGATTCGTGAACAGAGAAATGAAAAGTTCTGGAGCGCATTTTGCATTACGAAACAATGCCAAAATGAAAATATAAATAAACAACAATTGAGTTGAGTTTCATAGACAACTTCATATACGCAGCTTTTCATATTTAACAAGGAAAAGATCACCTCCACTCACCAGAAGGAGTCGATTCGCAAATGAAAGTTTTCTCTTGTGTGTCCATGCAATACACTGAATCGAATCCCCATTTAGTCACATATTTTAGCACGGTACATTTGAAGCGATCGTTAGGGACCCAATCCGGCGTCCAGGCACTTTCATTAAATATTGCAAAAGACCAAGTCCTTGTCAGATTTGCAACATACGATTTTTGTGAGTCCTGATTCCATAGCAAGGCCCTGAATGTAGATCATCCAAGATCAGGATAATTTTCACAAAAATGCATCGATGAATTCGTGATGTATACCCACAAACCTTATATTATTCCCGACCATGGCACCACTCAAACCTTTTTCCGACAAGAAACCTCCCAATTCCTCAAGTACCTCGGGTGAAGTTATTGTTGCCAAGGAACGATTGACTGAATTACAGTACTCCTCTGCCTTGAACGACTGGTAAGGTGAAGCAGTCGCATTGTACAATGTGTAAGTCTTGTTCCCAAATGCCATCGTTGCTGTGAAAACATGATATCCCAACAACAACAAAAATTCGTCGGAATCAATTTACGAAAATATGTTTTTTTCTCTTCATACCTCCTGGGGAAACGCAACTAAGTAAAACGGGTCTTTCCCAGCCGATTGGACCCCGACATTCTGCGATCAAGTGCCTGCTGATGGTTTCATCGAAAACCTTCCCAAGAGGACACTCGTACGTCGCTTTTGTTCCGAAAGTATAGTTTCCAGATGAAATAGGAGTGATGTTTTCAGTCCCTACTGAGCATTTGATTCCACGTACATTCACGTCATCCACAGTTAGTGGTGGCACACGGCAATCTGAAACAATCGACGATTCCAGAATAAGAGAAAAAAAGCCTCCGGGAATACAATATGATTATTTTCACTCGTGGGAGAGGATCTTTGGCACGCCGTGTGACAAGCAAGATCCGTACGATTCCGAAGAATGTATTTTTTGTAGCATTCGTGGTGCAAATCACTTATGAGTCCTCCGCGATAAATCAGCGCGAGTTCTCCGAGAGAATTGCGGGGGTCGATCGCTGGGTATTTCCACGGAACATCGGTGAGCATGGAAAAATCCAACGGATTGCGAAAGACCGTGTAATTACTGTAGCCAGCTTGCTCATCATATCTACAGACAGAAAATAAGTGAAGAATGACAATTGATTTATTGCAAATACAGTAGAATTTTGTTACACCGAATCTCATTATATTGAATTGTGTTCTTGGTCCCACACCAGTTTCTCATTGGAGTTGGTCAGTCAGTCACGACAACCGTCAGTCAGTCACGACAACATAAGGATGAAAATATTGGCTGTGGATCAAGAAAATTAGAAATACAAGCACAGAATCAGACTGCAAAAAGGCTGGGGATTCTGGGTAGAATCCCTACTTTAACTTCAAACTGTATTTCAGATGATTTTCACAACACAGGCAAAGATTAGAACAAGCCACAAGAGACATCAATGAACAGCACAAAAACCTCTGCATTTTTCAGGTTGAAGTTAAAGTTGCACTTGAATTTTTCAGGGAATACTGTTAGGAAGTTGCACAGTATTTAAATTTTAGTCTCATCAAGTCAAATGAACTTATTTCTTTGGGTTATTAATATTTTCCTGATTCCTGCAAGTCTGATTGAAGTTAAACAATTTATTTTCTTTTCAAACATTTACAGAGGTCATGTACGGAGAAGGGTACAAAATTTTTAGATTATCGTGAACATTTTTCGCGTTAACATTTTTTTTGCATTTCCAAGGATTGTGTGTACCATGAAGCATGCAGCGAACACAAATGGCTTTGTAGATTGATATTGTGGGGACACTGTTACATGTGAAGGTCTTTCTTTAAATGTTCTTCATTCAAAAAATACAAAGCTCGGGTAACACGCAAATTATTTTTTTGTCGGGTAATATTTGTTGAGACTTACATTCGAGCAGACGCTGTGAAGAAATCTCCCTCTTGTTCCGGTCGCAGGGCTTCCTTTGCCTTTGCAATCATATCTCGGGAGTTGATCATCATCAGGCCTGAGTTGGAGTATGATTGGCACAGTTTCGCAGCTTCCCAAATCGTGCCCATGAATCAATTGGGGAACACTGAATTACAAGACCTTCAGGTTCTCCGCATATGAGACTGGTTGATGGTCTTTTCCATCCAACAGTTCCCATGCAAGTGGCCTGTAAATAATCCCACGCAGAGCCCTTGAAAAATTGTCCTTTTGGACAACGATAAGTGGCGATTGTTCCATACGGGTACGTTTGATCAGCGGTGACGTCAACAGTAATATCCTGGTCTTTTTCAGCCTGGCTCAGCGGTGGACTGCTTGAACAATCTAGAATATTATGCAATGGCCGCATGAAAAAAATGTACAAGTAAATTCTACTCGCCAAAGAAAGATACATTTCGCACTACACAACTCACTTGTAGTCGTTGTTTTGTCGCACACTGCAGTCAGCTTTTCAGAATATCCATCAACATCGAAAAATGCGAACAACACCAAGCCTAAGACTTTTGGCCGGAAAACAAGCGACTTTTGAGATCCTCCACTCGGTTCATTCAGAGCCCAAGGAGTAGGCTTGAATTCCTGTTTATTTATGAATGTATATGTATCTGGTTTGTCTTGACCTCTGAGGGATTCGTCGCTATAAAATAATAAAAAAACATATTAAGATATATTCCCAAAATAAATCAATTCATGAATAACAGGTTCAAATCACATTCCGAATATTTGAGGAAAATTTCTGATTCAGCACAAATAGAATCAGAGGAAATTCCCAGGAATCGAACTAGATGTGAAAAAGCAGTATTTTATAAAATGAACCAAACAAAGTTCACAAAATTGGGATTAGAAGAATTGTCTATAATTTTTTTCTTGACATTAAATTCCCTAAGTATCAAACACATTTTTTAATCTTCAGATGTGAAAAAGCAGTATTTTATAAAATGAACCAAACAAAGTTCACAAAATTGGGATTAGAAGAATTGTCTATAATTTTTTTCTTGACATTAAATTCCCTAAGTATCAAACACATTTTTTAATCTTCATCCTGAACCCCGAAATGTTTACTTTTCTTTTTCAAATTTAAGGAAAAATTTTCTTGAAAATTTCCCTCCTTGAGAAACAAAGAGGTTAAGATTTTTGAGCAAAATTTCATGCTGATGCACGAAAATTAGATATTTCGTATTCAAGATTCGGTCAAGAAATCAGTTGAGAAAAGTAAATGCTCGCCTTTCTTAAAAAAAAATATTATGGATATGAAACTAAATTTCTTTCACATTCTTACTATCTGGCGTAAGAAGTGTAGACCTTTGTGATGGAGCTCGGGAATCCAGATACATCCCTTGCACATGAATCCCCGACAGTTTCCGATGTGATTCTTGGCAGTCCTGCATTTCTTGCTTTGCAAAATTCCACAACCTCCCAAAGATTCCCGGAAAAATTCGGGTCAGGGATCCAACACTGTCCTGAAATCTCTGAAATGGAGACAACGTTATTCTGTTCATCATTTTCAGCGAAAATGTTAATGCTCACCTGGAAGAAGATGAAAGTTCAGAAGACACAAGAGATGAAGAAACCAACATTGCGTCATTGTCGCTGCTTCCACGCAGGAAAATCTCTGCGTGGACTATCTTATAGTTTCCCAAGTTTTCTCACGTTCTCGTACGAATATCTGGGTCAAAAACGATTGCAGTTTAATAGAATTCCGAATGATTTCTGCAAAAAGCTGAGTGTCTCTTTGGAAAATGATTGCCATATGTTCATGGCTTATATCCTGCCCTGTCTTCAAAAATTAAACGCTTCGGCATGAAACTCCCACTGCAAACCATAATCACTACACTTTTGATATGTTTCGCCAATTTTTCGAATACAGTATGGAACTTTTCGGTCATACAAAAAATGTCTAATCTCTGACCATATTAAAAAAAATGGCGGTGTTATATCTACAACTATTTTCAGCGCTTTTAGAGCACGAACCATTGACCGAGCTGTAAAAACTGAATATAAATGCGAGGATGTTAAAATGCTCAAGATTTCATGCTGATCCGTCGATTCGCTTGATCGATTTATTTTGTATTTTGACAAAGCATAAACGTCGGAAAATTGAGTATTTGTTGCAAGGCTTAGTTTCAAAAATTATATACAGTATGTCGATACTGTAAACTCTTTGGACCCGTTTAGAAAAACAACAATGAAATTCGGGGCACGGTTCCATCATCAATAACCTTTTCGCCTTTCAAAAAAGTACATTTGACTCTGAAAGACATTCTTTGACTTCAATGACCTTCTCCGTGCCTCAATATCATTCAGCGGATCGCACAAATATTTAAAAATGTATGTTTTTTAGACCCGGTCGAAGTTTTTTTTTAACTAATACCAAGCAATTTCCAGCGGGAAAATGATATTTTTTCCTGTAACTCCTCCACGAACATCGCCTTCGAATACAGTACAGTACATCCTATAAAAATCAGACTTCATCATGAGATAAATAAAACACACAAAGAATCCTGCATAATGGCGACATATTGCAAAACACTTCATCCTTCAAGGCCTCAATTTTCTGCTGAACTTCGAAATTTGGTCGAAAAAATGTGTGCGAGTCGAATTTCCCCGACGTATTTCTACCTACTGAAACGGGGTAGTTCGCGTTTTATAAACCCTCTGATTGAATAAAATATTTATATTGATTGCACCATGGACACTAATGAGGAACTTTCTTGGACCAACTGGCATTTTATGGCAGACTGTGCTATTCCCAAGTGCTTAAAGCCCTATATGTGCTATATCAAGAGTTGTTAATTGTGCCACAATTTAGCACAATCACAATCACAAGTCTTGCGATTGTGATTGGGCAATCTTTTTTTTTACTCCTTGTGATAGTGATTTTGAATTTATTTTTTGATGGCTTGTGATTGTACTTGCGATTGTGATAAAACTGACCTGAACACAGTCACAACCAATACCAATTAACTTCAACAGTGTATGCATTTTTCTTCGGAAAATTGATTTAAACCATGATCAAAATTCAATGAAAATAATAAACTGTAAACTTTTTTGTTAACTGTGTAAGTTGCTAGATGAAAGAGGATATATTGATTTTTATGGCTTCAACTTAAGACAGGTTGGCACAAAAAGAAGCTCATTATATTTTCTTTATTGGTAATTGCACTTGGATGAAAGAGTTTGGGCATTCAATATTGAATAATACTTCAGAAAGGCAACTGAGCTTTATTCATAATTTTTGGTACTTTACTCCCTTATCAAGGCCGATTTTTTCTGTTTTTGTCTGGTGAGAATCCAAATGGAATGAGAAAAGATGACATCCACATGATGCGAAAGTATTGTTTTGATTATAATTTCTTTGTTATTCTTTTCATCCATTCACAAGATTGATATTTCTGAAATAATTTGAGATTAATCAGGGATGCTGGCAATAAATGGGAAATGCACACAATGGAAATCTTGAAGAGAGTTGCAATTACCCCTGCGATTGTGATTGAAAAAAGTAGGAAGAAATCCATTCTAATTGCGATTGTCGATACAGAATAATACAGTCTTGCGATTGAGATTTTGAGTGTGAAATATTTTTGGCACTGAATTGTGATTGCGATTGTGCTAGTAAATTTTTGATTGTGAATAAATACCCTGGCTATATCTAATTTTGTATTCGGTTTACTAGGAGTCAGTCGAGTGATGGGGATTTTATCCTCACGGAATAATAAGCTCATTAATAAATACTGTAATATGTTGCATGCAAAATGTCATTGTTGTGGGAGTCAATTGTATACACCAGTTTCAATTGTCAATGCATTGATTCGGGCATTTATTATTCACCTGAATTGGCTGGAAATAGATGGAAAACCAAGACAGCAATCGGTAAGAGTGACGCTCGTTCGACATTCATGATTAACTCGATTTACAGCACATGCATTCCTGTCCTTCATCTTGTTTCAAGCGTGACTGCTGAAAACCCAGACACACACCTTTCGAAAAAATACTCAAAATGCAGCAAAGCATTGACGTCAAAAAATAAAATAAAATATTTTCAGCATTTTGCCTCCCAATTAAGACAAACGAGCTTGAAGGTCTGCATGCGTGTCGATTGCTGGCACTTCCATCGACAAGCACAACGATGGAATCGCCTGCTTTTCGTGACCGTGTTGTTATCTTCAAAAAGCCTGGAGGTTTTTTTTTCTGTCAACTCAAGGAAATTTCCATGAAAGTCAAAAGCATATTCAGGATGTCGAACCACCCGAAAACTAGTTCTTACCTGGTCAACTGAATCAAGCATAGAGAAAGGGATCATCTTTACAAGGTCGAAAAATTAAAAATATCCTGACAAATTGGCTGATTCCCGCGCTTGACTGGCAAAATTCAAACACATGACTTGTTTTTCAACATCACAATGGAAAGAATTGAGGTAAAAGATAGAGGAATAATCGAATTATTCTGGCTTAATTTCAATCACAAGAAATGGCACCTAGAAATCGAACGAGAATAAATTTGGAATTTCAAGGGCAATTTCAATTCAATTGACAGAATTGTTTTTCATCCATGTATATCTGCTTTCATTCGCCAAAACCAAGTTTATGAAGCAAGCACACATATTTAGAAAAGCTTTAGACTCATGACAAACTTTCCAGCGTTAGGATGAATCTTCCTGTTGACTATAAATCTGTTGAATTGATGATGAATCACCAAAATATGTTTTTAATATCTGTGCTCGTGCAGGAAAAGAAAAATCAATGTGTGATATGCATCGTGACATAACACTTCTAAAATTGTTTTTTAAATCGTGGAAGCCTTACCATCAGGTTCTTTTACAGATGTCAATGTAGTTCTTAATGTGATTGTCATTGCGTCAGTAACAATTAACGATGTTTGCGTAGTTTCAGTTGTCACTTCCGGCGTCTCCTTGGCTTCTGTCAACTCATTTGTCAACGTGGATTCAGGCAACTCATCTGAATGCAAATTAAACTAAGGCTTAAATACCGAATAGCCAAGAAAACTATCCATGTAATTACCAGAAGTGAAATCAGATGTTCCGGTCTGTGAAACTTCGTATGCATTTGATTGAGTGTATTCTGTGGATAAACCATCGGTTTCCACATCGCTCACATCACCAAAAGATGATGAAAAGACTGTGGTATCTTCCGTGGTCTCCTCGAAAGATGACGAAAATACCGATGCATCTTCCGTGATCTGACTTTGAGGTATGCTCTCATCGACTGAAACGTTTAAAAAAATGCAATACGAATACTGTAAATAACGAAATGAATTACATGAAAATGGAGTTATTGACTTGCCGGTCTTGTCCGTGTTATATATTGATGTCGTAAACGTTAATATGGATGCTGTAGTTTCAATAGACTTGGTCACAGTAGGTTTCTAAGCCTAAGGTAGTAGAACACTATAAAAGTAGTTTTATATTTAGACGTATTTGAGTGAAAGCAAAAGCGTAAAGTCGTGTCATCCAGACAGGGTAGGTTAACCAGGCGCCGTAACTCGGTGATTTTTTTTGCTGTTGGTTCCTTGGAAAACTTGCCCATCAGGACACAAATACGTGGCATGTGTCCCAAAGGGATAGCTTTTATCACTCGGAACATTCCAACGAGTGACTTTTGATTCAAACTCCAAACGAATGTTGTAATTCTTAATATCGTCATCACTGAGAGGCGGCGCTCTGCAACCTTGAAAATGATAAAAACAGACACACAAAAATGTAGACTTCAGAGCAGAACGTGTTGGAAAAAAATGAAAATAATGCATCGTAGTTCTCAAAATTCCTCACGAGTAGGTGAAGATTTCTGGCAAGCAGTCGTACACGACAGATCCGTGTGGGTTCGACTGACATAAAACTTGTGACAATTTTGTTGTAAAGCGATGAGAAGTCCTCCTTGAAGGATTAGAGCAAATTGCTCGCCAAATCCACACAGATCACTTCTCTTTCTCCATGGGATATAGTAACGGCCGCCGACGGCCATTGTGTCCCGCGTGACAGGCTTCGCGACTTCAATGTGTTTTTACCTTGTTTCAATCAGGCCAATCACAGGGCCTCAGCCAGCCAAGCCTGCGCGCTTCCGGCGGCCATCTTGAGTTACCGCTGAGTAAGGGGTCTCCCTCAGCCCCAGCCGTCACACAGTGCCTGACTGTCAAAGTGTGCAGATCTCTGTATATAAAAGTGTTGGTATTCGCTACCCTGGGTATTAATGAAACGTTGTGATCATTTCCTGATCTGTGTGTTCTTTGGGGTGTCCGATCTTAGACTCTCTGAGGTGCAATCAAGTCAAATCTGACTGGGGGCTCAGCCGTACGGATGGTGAACCAACGTGGAAATGGCACCAAAAACCCAGACTCGCCGGACGGCGCATCGGGTTCTGGACAGGCGACCGCTGCATCCAACCCACAGGTGCTCATGAATCCGTGGGCAAGCCTAAATCTCCCCGCAATACGTGCATATTGTACGGTATACAACATACCATGGGCAACAGAAGAAAACCGCAATGACCTAGTGACCATGCTACACAATTGCGGTATCACACCACTTCACGTGGTTATGAGCATGCCACCGGACTCGACATCCGGACCAACGGCAGCCAACATCACTGCATCACTCCTCTGCAGACGGGTTGACTACCCAAAACAGTCCCCAAACGAGGACATTGAAGGCTACCTATGCTGCCTAGCGATTGCTTTTTGGCACAAAGCCACACCTAACCACACGCGGATCAATTCTCTCATCATTGCACATTCGCAACCAAAGGTAGCGGAGGCAGCGCAAATCCTGTACAAACAGGGATACCTCCAGTACGACCAAATCGTCGAACACCTCAAGGTACGTTTTGGCCTGTCGCCGTTTGAGCATTTTCAGAGGTTCCAGAAGATGCGCCCAACGCCAGATGAATCATACGCCAAATTCGGCCAGTGCTTGCGAGAGGAATATATTAGGTACCTCGCCTTTAAACTGGAAGATATTCCGAATCAAGAATGCACAATCACGGCAGGGCTGATTGGCCAACTGCTATCAATCACCACGGGAGGCATGCATGCGCTCCTCCACGCCAAAGCAACGGCGGACAGAACGATTAAGTGGGATAATTGTCTCACGCACGCGGACAAGTATTGCCATACGCACCCTGCATCACCAAAAACGGTGACGGCGGCTTCTCCTGCGCCCGGCCAGGCAAGACCACCAAAAATGACCGCCGCCGGAATACCGAAGTACTACTGTGACCATCACTTGAAGTACGTATTCCACACAACCGCTGACTGTTCCAAGTCCGGATCAAGGAGCTCCACTCCATTGGCAGCGCCAGCACGCACCTTACAAAACTGCGCATACCACCCGGGATGAATGGTAGTGCACTCGACAGCGGATTGCTGGAACAATCCAGCTAATCAGGTGAATTTGCCTAACCAGACTCAATCAGTGCAGGCAACTAAGTGCGTCCAATGTGGTCTTGCAGGCCATACAGCAGCAAACTGCCCGCAGCAGGGAAACGCAAAGATCGGACAGTGACGGCTGTCGTCTGTTCGATCCCTGCAGCATCCAACGACAGCCTTACCATCCTAATTGGAGTCAATGGACATCGCGTCTGAGTGCTTATTGACACAGGTGCTACTCGGTTGTTCATGGCCACAGACGTTGCCACAGAGGTAGGACTTACGCCACATCCCATGCAAGCGCAGATTTTGGCGGCCGTCCTGCACGTCTCTATGAACCTATTGCATACGGTGAGTACAAACTTTTCTCTTGGCTCAGCCATCTACCGCGCGTCCTTTTTTCTGCTATCCAATTCGCGTTACCCCGTCATCATCGGGCTCAACGTGCTTCGGGATCTCCCATTCTGCGTAACCCTCGACGGGCAACGCATCTTTTTGGGATTCCAGAATATCAAACCCACTAATGAGGAGCCACAAAGCCCCTGCGGGCAAGGGCATTTGGTTTGTGGATGGCTCCGAGCAAGAACAAGCAACAGTAACAAAATTACTGCTCAAGCATAGGAAGAACATCTTCCAATGGAGCGGCAAGCACGGACTGTTCCCACAGTACATTGCAGCACTCCCAATGAATGGGCAAGATCCCGAACCTCCCCAGCCCATCCGTATTTCACTGGATAAGCCCCCTTGCTTAATGAGATAATCGATAATTACACCCGAGCGGGCATCATCGAAACAGCGCAGTCCACCATCAACTCACCAGCCTTTTTAACGCTGAAGGACGATGACCCAAATGCACCAGTAATCAAAAGGTGGAGAATTGTGGAGGACTACAGAGAAATCAACAAAGTCATTCTACCGGATAATTATCCAATGCCGGTCATCCAAAACATCTTGGATGCACTGGGGCGACAGAACGCGTACTTCTGTTGCCTCGATTTACATTTGGATGTAGATAAAACGGGCACGCGCCCAGCAGCCAATGAACACCTTAAAGCGGTGGAGGCATTTCCAAAGCCCAAAACCACGCGGCAAATGCAGCAATTCCTTGGACTCGCGACGTACCTATGAGTGCACTTCCCAACAAATTTTGCAAAATTAGAAAAAGTTCTTTGGTTGACCATTCCGGTCAAACCAGCCACGGCCCTGCAGTGGTCCAACCAGGCAGAAACGGCTTTCAAGGAACTCAAGAAGGCGATTGCCCAAGCAGCCAGACTCAAACAATTCAAACCTGCCTGGCAGACAGAAATACATTGCGATGCGTCAGCCACGGCGATTGGAGCAATATTGGTGCAGCTGGACAATCAGGGACAGCCACACATTATGGAATACGCTAGCCGCGTACTCACGCCGGCTGAAACACGGTATTTGAATACCCAGCGGGAACTACTGGCAGCAGTCTGGGCAACCACAAAGAAATTCCGCCACTACGTAGAACACCGCCAGTTTAAAATTGTGACTGTCCACAAGGCCCTGCTCGGGGACTTGATGGATACAAGGCTCATCAGCCTCAATCTAAAATTGGAATACTTCCAATATACGATGGTGCAGAGACTGGGGAAATCGCTCACCGGGCCAGACGCACTCAGTCAAATTCAGCTCCACTCCATCTAGCTCAGAGAAATCCCATCAGCAGAGGAAAGGCACGCCCTAATCAAGGAATATCACCTCAAAATGGGGCACCCAAACTGGAAAAAAACCTTCCAACACCTGCGACAACGATTCATGTGGCCTAATATGCGGGCCGATGTCTTCAGGCAAATCGCTGAGTGCGCCAAGTGCTTTACGTTCAACGCAGCGACATCCAAAGTGGGCGCTCCACTGGAACCAACACCACCGGCCGAAAAACACAACCACCTTGGAATCAACTTCTGGGGTCCATTCCCGCCCTCGCAACAGGGCCACCGTTATGTGATGGTTGCAGTCGACTACTTCTCAAAACTTCCTGTTTGGGGTAGGCCAGATGGTTACCTTAAGGACACGCCTGCGCATGACAGAACGCCACGCGGCACACCAATGTTTCCTACCCAAATGGTTTGGACTGTTCAAAATAATCAGACCACAGGGGAAAGGCGCATTCGTCATTGATACACCCCAAGGGGCACAACTCGCAAACGCCTGGGAACTGCAACCGTACTCCTTCCCGACTGCACCTCCCCCCTCATGTCCCAACAACCTAAGAACCTTTACTGACCAACAATATCCACCTTCTCTTCCCATACAGGATTCGGAGACCTCCGCCCCACGTCCCCCCTTCCACCTCAGCAACGGCTCGGAAGATGACCTCAGTCAGCCGATGCCAGCCAAAGAGGAAGCAGGACACGGGAATTCCCCAGGGACGCCACCGCCTCCATGGCACCAACAGGAGGAGATCTCCTCCAGCTCTCCGAGAGCTCGGATGAACCAGAACCATGCTGCCGACCTACCTCAACCGAGGAGGACAAGGACTCTCAACCGGGCAACGTTGCCAGTGTCCAGCAAAGAGATCACTCTTCCAGTGAGTCCAGCTCACACTCCGTCCCCGCAGCCGAGGCCAGACGTGACAACACCAGGAAGTGACAACGCTTCCTCTCATCCTCCTCCAGCGACTCATTGGAACCAGAGGAAACGCCGGAGATCAAACCGAAACTGTCCACACTGGCAACAACACTTACCGGCCAGGGACCCATCACGGATGACGAGGACTAATGACCAGGACCACCAAGGACCGGACCATCAACGACCCAAAAGGCGCCGACGCCGACCTGCGCGTTTTTGCAATTTTGCACCTCAACCCCCAGATTTTTTTTTAGAAAAGCCACCGACGGCATCTTTTTTTTAAAGGGGGGGAGAGTAACGGCCGCTGACGGCCATTGTGTCCCGCGCGACAGGCTTTGCAACTTCAATGTGTTTTTGCATTGTTTCAATCAGGCCAATCACAGGGCCTTGGCCAGCCAAGCCCGCGCGCTTCCGGTGGCCATCTTGAGTTACCATTGAGTAAGGGGTCTCGCTCAGCCCCAGCC
>CAJPEX010002133.1:1408-43844 GCA_905338405.1 Notodromas monacha
CAAAAAAAAAGATTATCATGATACTCACGGAGAAAGAGTGAACTCAGGATAGCACATGGTTCCAATAGTGATGTCCTTGACATTGCTAAGCTTGATAGTTTTTCTCAGGCACTTTACACTTCTGTTAGTGAAGTCATACTGGGCCAAGTAAAGGTAGTCCTCACTTAGCACCACGCATCTCTCCCACTCATGATCCCAATGAGATAACCTATGGGACACATTTAAATGCTGAAAGTCACTGGAAAATTTCTTGAAGAAAAAAATTGATTGTGGGGAGAGAAAAACATTGAAGATGTCAACTCATTTTATATGAAGCTAAAAAAAAAAAACAGGGTAATGAATGACTTAAGTTAATAAATTACCTCAACATTTATGTGAAAGAAATTGCTAGTGGATCTAAACATGAAGAATAAAGTAAAGTTCAAAATTTAAGAAATAAAAGGCAGAATCGGCCTGGGACTAGGCCAGGAATCCTTTTAGGATTTCTTATTTAAAACTATTTGAATTCTATTTCACTTTTTGTCCCAACACACAAATTTTGAGTGGATAACTTCAGCAACACTTTAAACAACTCAGCAGGACTCTTAAAAATTTTTAATTTTCTGCACTACACACAGCAAAAGTTTGATTGCAAATGTGGCTTTGTTCTTTGGTGAATGACAATGTGCAATAATGGGTTCCTGTTTTCATTGTTCTTCAGTATAGTCCAGTTTTCCTTGAAGAGTTCCTTTCCTTTGAGGGTTGGTTCTCTTATCTGATGCAAGGTTTTTGTAGTTTTTTATAATTTTAATTTTAACATTATTTGTTGCGTAGGTGTGGTTTCCCAACAATAATTTCAAGGGATGTTAAGCATACTCTGTTAGAACCCATACGTCCATCAAGTCAGGGTCAAAACAACTGCTCATTTCCATCTTCATGTAATCATAAGTTCCTTCAGAACCAGCTGAGTATTCTTCTGGAGGGGGTAAGTATGCCATTTTTATTACTGATTAATAAACCTAAACAAAGATTAATGCTAAAATCACATTTAATAAGAAAATGACTTTCACCCATATATGTATGTAGGGGCAACCTTCAAAGATAACATGCATTGGTCTTGGTCATAGAACCTTAGCAAATTAATATTGACATGAATTGCTTTTCAAAATGGAAGATTTCAGTAAACTAATCTACAAAGCATTGTGAAGATCGAGGGAAAAAGTCACACACTAGCTACACCTTCACTGATGCATTCTTCTAACATTTAACTACCTGGGATTTCAGATGAAAATGCATATTTCAATTAATTTCAACAAATTTGCCCATTCAGGAGATGAACCAGCAAATAATATTTTTTCCCTAGAGTATGAAGTCCCACCAAAACCGTTTTCATCAGTGACAAAAATCGTTTAGTAATTTTGCTTTATGGAGAAGTACAGTAATCTGATTCTCTTTCCATTGGAATTTCAAGACCCAGCTGTAAAAAAGAATTTACCATTTGGATCAAATTTTCAATAAATTAGCTGGAACATTGTTGTTAAGATTTATAAATTATGATAGATTCCGGGGGAAATAGGGAAAAACAAGCATGAAATAAGTTATGGAACAGTTGGACTTGTCCCAGTTAAACCTTTTTGATGCCGAATACTAAAAAGTATCCAATTAAACCATGGAAAATTAGAACCTACCAACCACAGAACTGCTTTTGTAAGAAATGTATAATATGCTTTCATGTATATTGAGACATTATCATATTTGGGCTACATTTTGGGGATCCTGAATTCCAGAAAAAAGATCTAAAATTAATTTTTTTATGGTCTTTACAAAGGATTATCAGTCAACCCCCGCCTAACAGACCTCTTGCCTAAGGAATGTTTTGCCTATCTTGAAGCAGTTTTTCTACTGCCTATAATGGACAAAATCCACCCAACAGACTTTTGTTGGTTTAAAATTGATTAATTTTAAAAAATTTTAAACTATAATAATTGAATTCACTTAGCAGACTTCACATAACAGACTAAATCAAGTCCATTGGGCAGGGGTTGACTGTATCTTATGCAGGTAGATCAAGTAAAAATATTTCACAGTTGCAATCATTAGGAAAAATCATTGCATGCGGCAAATCACTCGCTTCAAATATTATACTTCCTCTCAGCCCAAAAAAAAAAATTATGGAGACAGCGCATGCAGGATTAAAAGGCTAGTGTGCCAACTCTGGACTTGAAATAGCCCATTTCGTTGGCATTGAAGATGATTGAAATCTACGGCCGTATTCACGCTTACGTTTACCCCGAAAACGTGTCAGCGTGAAACAGGAGCGCTAGGCCGCGTCGAAGGTCCCGAACGTTTTGGAAAACGCGTTTTAGGTGCTGCAACTTCGCGAGGTACTCCAGTTCCGGTGGGGGTCCTTCCCCTTCAAAGTCCTCGACTTCCGGTGGCGGGTAGAGAAGCAAGGGATGCGACATGAGCAGCACTTCCGGCATTTCAGACCACGGGTTCCACATTTGAGAGTTTTTCACGGGGCATTCGGTTTCCCACTCCAGCTTGATGCCTTGAACGCATCTCGGGCTGTGACAAATACAGAAAAAGCGCGTTACAATAACGAAGCCGATGTTGCGACCACAAGCAGGAAAATAGCTTTGTTTTAGTTATGAAATAACCTGTTTTAACATGGCTATTGCTGGGCAGGGACTTGAAAAACGACTTCATTGTAAACGAATATTCTTTGTAACAAGATTCAAGAAAATAATAAAATTTTCCTGGAGTACAGCACATTTTTTATCGCAACAAAAACTCGTCGAGCATTAAAAATTATCGTCAATTTGTTGTTTACCCCATTAATATTCTATTTAGTTATTTTTCTGGGTGTCAAATTTTTTAAGCGCAAAATAATAAAATTTTCCTGGAGTAAAGCACACTTATTATCCCACCAGAAACTCGTCGAGCGAAAAAAATCATCAATTTGTTGTTTACCCCATTAATATTCTATTTAGTTATTTTTCTGGGTGTCAAATTCTTCAAGTAGCAAAATAATAAAATGTTCCTGGAGTAAAGCACACTTATTATCGCACCAGAAACTCGTCGAGCGAAAAAAATCATCCACAATTTGTTGACCCCTTAATATTTTCTTTAGTTATTTTTCTGGGTGTCAAATTTTTTAAGTAGCAAAATAATAAAATTTTCCTGGAGTACAGCACACTTTTGATCGCACCAGAAACTCGTCGAGCGAAAAAAATCATCAATTTGTTGACCCCTTAATATTTTCTTTAGTTATTTTTTTGGGTGTCAAATTCTTTTACGTGAAGAATTTAATGAGGAAAAATTCATGTTTAGTTTTATGTTGCTGTGCAATGAGGTAAAAATGTGTGTTATAATCTTGAACAGCCTCAGTTGAAAGTTTGAGTTCATTCCATTTTTTTAAAATTTTTCTGGCGATCAAAAATGAAATTTTGGATTGAATAAATGTGACTCACGGGGAAACACTGCGACAAGGGTAGCTCAAATCCCCGATTGTGACCCGCTTGACCAGAGACAATGGGATTCGCTGATGACTGACGACTTGCAGGGAAATGAAGTTGAACTTGATGATGTACAATGAGTAGTTGGTCACCACAATGATCTTCTCCATTTCGTGGTCCCAATGGTCAATCCTTAATAAGATTACAAGTTATTCATAAACTCGAATTGAATATCTCTCGAGTCTGGCCTCTCGAAAAAATCAAAATTTTGAAGAGGGACAAGCGAAAAAAATCTACTAAAAAGCTTGTTGCAAAATGTTGAAAGAATAAATTGGGTCAGACATTTTACACTCTTATATAATTTATAGAAATTTGGTACTGTACTTACTGGGTCAGCAGCCAGACACCCATGGTGTCAGTGTCTGTCTTGGGATCCAAAAGTTTGTCAATCTTGCTGACTGCAGTTTCCCAAGCGCCTTCACGACTTGCAAAATAATCGATTTGCGGGGGTAAACATGCCGGATTGATCTCGGGACTTGCCATTTCGCTGTATTACTATAAACCTAAAAAAAAATTGCTGTCTGTTGGTAACCAATATTCACTGCGAAGTTTAGCATAGGTTTATGGATGGAAGAATTACAGGATAAGAAAGGACATAATTTTTTGTACAGAATAATTACATTAATCAAATAAAGATTAATGAGTAAAAAAAAGGGCAACAGGTTTAAAATCAAAATAAAGGACTGACAAGAAACACAAACTAAGTCTTTTACTAATAGTCCTAATCCTTAGTTGACCATTCAGACTCTAGAATGGTTCTGAGCATTTAAATGGAAATGTTCCATTTAAATTTGAAAAGGGGAAATCAGGACTGACAAGAAACACAAACTAAGTCTTTTACTAATAGTCCTAATCCTTAGTTGACCATTCAGACTCTAGAATGGTTCTGAGCATTTAAATGGAAATGTTCCATTTAAATTTGAAAAGGGGAAATCTAGAAGAGGACACACACCTATGCTCTGATTTCCTGACCCCAAGGTGGAACAATACTACTGCACATTACTGGACCATGAATATAAGAAACAGAAGATACTATGAAATAGTATTTCACTTTTAGATGATAGGTTTAGATACAGATAGACAGGTTGATGGGATAGATATGCAGCAAAGGGAGGGGCAAACAGCACGCTAGATTTAAAACAGGCATCCTTCTGTGCTAAAGTTGGGACTTTCTTTGCACATTTTGGGTGCACTCAAGAATGGCATTTAAAAAACCATGACAGTGTGTGCTGGGCAAAATTCAGGAAAAATCCAGGTATTGTTTTTTAGAAAAATTTCACTTGAAAAAAAAAATTAATCTTCAAGGCTCACTCTTTTCCCCTTGCCTTGTGCTGTTCCCCCATTATATTTAAGCTTGAAAGCCTGGAGCCCATGTCAGAGGTCACTACAGAAAAATCTGACTCAAAAATTTTCCCTGAATTTCTTCAACCCTGGACATAATCTGACTTTGCCCTTTCTCCCCTGGTAGGGGTGGCATAACCTAGAGAAAAAATTAAAATTTAGGCCCAAGGGGGAATAAGTCCAACTTTGTCCTGGAATGGAAAGGAGGCTGCCACCATCCAAGCGTTAACTGGAACATTAACCACTACCATCAATCACAGGAAAAGTGAAATTGGATTTTTAGGGAGAAGAGGAATTACCAGGGTAAGTATAAGGGTGTAAAACCAGTTATTTAAACTTCAGTGACAATATGGGTAGAATTTTAGTGCCTCATTGGAACTCAGAAAAGCCTACCATTCAGTTTAATATTCTATTAAAAAAAAAGCAAAATCCTGCAATAAACCAGCAAGTTCAGGCTGAATCAGCTTATTTTGGGGTGAAAAACTTAATGGCTCAACTTCAGTACCATAACAAACTGAAATGACAACCTCTGCAGTATAGGCCATGAATCACTGCATAGCTCTAGTGAATTTCAGCTATTAAATAAGCACTTCCAGTTACTGTTGAAAACGTTTAGATTTGAGGAAAAAGCTGTCGAAATCTCAATATATTTCATCGTGCAGATAAATTTGAAACTCACCTCGCTGAACGGAGACTAAGAACTTCCAATTTCACGCGGGGAATAATCGATAAGCGACTTATCGGATTAAATCGGAGTAAAATGCGTAATACACGTAAACCCTCTAAAGTAAGTAAGAAAAAAAAGAAACGTGACTCAGTACCTAAAAACTTTCAACGTTACGACAAAGTTTCTATAACTTTCAGGCAATTAAAAATTCATCTTGCAAACCAACCTTCAACAACACGCTCTCGATAAATGTGTGCCTAAAACAAAAATCCATCCGAACTGGAATTTGTCGCCTTTTGAACTTTTATGAACTGACAGCGGAAATATACTTCGTGAAGGTTATTTTCCATCAGTAAAAAAAAAGCCAAGTATTCTGAGAAGAATACTTTAAGAATGCTCTGAGCTTCAGGGACTCTTATCAAGTTACTCACTAAGAAATTCTGCGGCCATGGTATGATTTGCATATCCAGTTATAAAAAATGGGCTATTATATTTTCCCCTTGGTGTCGTCGGTCTTGTCATTGATCCTTTTGTTGGGTCAATCAGTTTCAGGTATGTTCTGTAAATCAAAGGCTTCGAAAGCGGATTTTGCTGTACTACGATTTTTTTTTTAAACGATGGAAATTATTCATTTGCCTTCATCGACACAAGCATATTCACGCTAACTCCACGGGAAATATCTATTGATCAAAAGATAAAATTTCCTATATTCATGGGGGTTTTGCGTTATCGCTGCATGATTAATTAATTTTTTAAATTCATAAATTTCCCATTTGAAATAATTGGCTGTGTATCGGTTTTATATGATAGAAAGATGTACGTGCAATGTGGCGGATTCCGTAGGAAGCATGTGCTCTCATTTTTCCAAATTTCGATTAAAAACAGGAGTTGGAATCAATTTTAGAATCTGAAATTATGCGATAATAAATGAGGATTGTTAAAAATATTTGATTAAATTGAACGAGCAATTAACTGACATGGTGTTGCTTTCGGATACCTATTTTATTTTTTATCAGGCGTCTTATTTTACAGTATAGCACTTTCAAACTTCCAGATGAAAACACGCGTCTCCTTAAATTAAAAAAAAAAATTGCGGTGTCAATAATATGAGTGGAGTATTCAATTTTTTAACAAAATGCGCTCCGTTTCAACTTTTATAGTCACAAGTATTAAGCTATGAATATAAATGAAACTTTTAGATATGACTCAAACTTTGGAAACTGATGTGATGTATAGCTAGAAAGCAGCCATGTTTTAAAACACCCAAAGCCTTTTTTCGTTTCGAGTACCAGATATGATATCACATGCATTTAATATTTATTTAGCTAGACAAAAAGTACTGCTATATACCAGAGTTCAGTGTATGAATTTTGTAAATACAAGGCATATACAGGTGTTACCTTGCAATTCAACCCTAATCTGTTGCTGGACTAGGGTCAAATTGCAAAGCAGTCAAATTGCAAGACAACATCAAATGGCATGTTTTCTAAATGGCATTTGATGTTTCATGTCTCTTTGCAGGTCAAATTGCGCAGCACAGGTCAAATTAAGAGTTGACCTCCCAGCAAATTTGACCGTCAAATTGTGGGATGGTTGAATTGCAAGGTACCACCTGTATTGATAAGAGGAGACATTTTTTGTAAATGCATGCACTTTTCTCTTTTAGATTAATCTAAGAATTTTATACTTGGTCTGTCACAAAATTGATGTATTGGCGTTTCCTCAATTCATTTCCCCCTTTAATGGTGTACGTTAAATAAATTCTGTTTTGAATAATGTTGATTGTAGGGAACGATGACTCGATGCGGATCTGTTATCGGGTGAATGGTCAGCCTATGACTTGTGCTGCCAACACCATGTGCTTCACAGCCTACGAGGATTTCCGCAGAGGTTTGTTTTTTTCTTTTTCTTTTTTTTAGCTATTTAGCTTCTAATCAGTGCTTCATATGGACTAAATAATGATGGGTACGAGAGAGCTTTTCCAGTTAATTTCCTCTTGCAATTGTGCTCGTGAAAAGTTCAGGATGAAAATAATGTAAAAAAATCATATACAGTACATGCATTCCCTAGAATCTGTATACAATATAACAATTTGACCAAAATTTTTTCAAAGCAGAACAAGAGAACTTTATATATTGCGACATTATTCCAGAATAAAACAGAACACTGCTGGTCTATGTACAACAAAATTTTGTATACAATGTAATTTTTTCCTTATCCATTGCATTTTTTGTAGAGATTTCACCTGTATATGCTGATCCCTTTCCCCTTGTCAAGATGTTGCTTCATCAAATTGTAGGCAAAACTTCTGTAATTAATGTTTCCATATGTGAATAATTCATTTTTGCTTCACATGGCGGCTCTGTGGGGGAATTCAGCTATACCCGGGCGACTTTAACAACATTGCGCTCAACTCAGCTTGAAAAAGAAAAAGAAAAAAAACCTGAAAACTTGATATGCCACGTGGATTTCTCGGTCTCGTTTCAGCTGGCAATGTGGTGGCCAAGGGATGTATGACTTACTTGTCGCCCGGGTGCGTGAATTGCCCACAGAGTCTCATGAAGCACTTCCCCACTGGCAACAATGGGCCCGAGAAGCTGCCCAAGCTCTGCTGTTATTGCGACTTTGACGGCTGCAACGCCGAGGGCATCAAGTTCAGCAGCTCAATAGCTGCTGGATTATGGGCATCATCGTGTCCAGCATCGATAATATTAGTGCCTTTACTTGTTTCCTTTTCATCCCTATAGTCCCGTGGCTGGTTTAATTATCCCGCCATTCCCTTTTAATCCTTCCTCGTCCGCTTTCCGACTTTCTGCTGAGGAGAGGCAGGACATAAATATGTTGTTTCCGCTCTAATTGTGGTACTGTACTGCATTCCGATATTCCAACTGTTCCTCGATCAACTCCTTGCATGTTCGTCATGACCTCATGACTCGTATGATTTCATGACTCGTGCTGCGCGACCAGCACAGCCGAGATTGATAGGAGGCGACATCTAGATGACCGATCTTCGAGTTTCGGATGCTGAAACACACTCATTGAAACGTCACTGACTTGAAAATTCTGTGCTATGAGAAATAATTATATAGATTGAAGTTTTATGTATAAACACTTCAATAACAGACCAACTCTGGCTATCTGCAGAACGTTTCTCCGCTGAGAACAACAGGAAGCGTCATCTTTAGACTGACATATTTTTATTAACACATTTTTATTAACTCGCTTTCTTGTCCATTTGTTTGTCCGGATCAAATTTTGCAACTCAAATTTTGCTCACTTCCCGATTAGCTAGCAAGCTGAAACTTTCAGGATAGAGTTATATTTTAACACGTTTTTATTAACTCGCTTTCTTGTCCGTTTGTTTGTCCGGATCAAATTTTGCAACTCAAATTTCGCTCACTTCCCGACTAGCTAGCAAGCTGAAACTTTCAGGATAGCTTAGAAACTAATGACAATGCAATCTTTTGTGAAAAAATTAATTTTAAGAATATTTTTTAAAAAGTTATATTATGAATAACGACCTACTCGTTTCTGTTTCTCGAAAAATCTTAAATCTGCTCGTGACTATGGATGCCTTCAAAAGTTTTCGACATGGTTAAAAAATGAGCGGTAAAAATCGCAGTCCATATAGTCCCGTGAAGATTTTGAAAACCTTTGTCGAAAGTAGGTGCCGAAATTCTAGGTCTGGTCCCTGACTTTTATTGCTTTTTTTCAAGTTTGTGAAATCAGGATTGCTCGAGTAACTTTTCCTGATGCTTACTTTTTGTTTTCAAGTTTTCCTTTGTATCAATCACGAAATAAGTTTCATCTTGAAAAAAAAAAATCCCAGTGCACTTTGTAAGAGCTCAATGTGTTTTTATGTTTCAAGCTTTTGAAGATCAGCCTTCAGGACGGAATCCCGAGATTCCCGACGAATTTCGCATTCAAATTGTATTATTCGAGGAAATCCGTGAAGGTATTAAGAAAGGAAAACACTTGAAAAATACTCGACTATTATTGGAGAAACAACGATTCATTTATTTCTTTTTCCGACGATAGAGTGTGAATTCTGTGGACATCCGACAATTTTTTTTTAATGTACATGCTGTCATGTCTACGAAATACAGTATTGCACAATCATCTTACTTCAAACTTTTGCCATGAACATGAACACATTCGGCCGCAGGACTGCTTGCATTAAAAAAAATATATATACATACAACTTCTTTGCATATAAAATCCATAATGCAGTAGATTTATTACTGTGTCTCGGCGCTTCTTCATTTCGCCCCCTGGAGAAAACTTATAGGCCAATAAATCTACGTTTTTGGCTTCAAGCCCCATACGTATACTTCTGTGTCTTCGCCTCGTAAACATCAGCATTCGGCACTAAAAAAATGAATAATTTGCATGTGATGCTTGGATGAGAGGAATTTATAAGCCTGTTGTTGGCAAAGACTTTAGCTGCTTTCCTTAAAGGATTATAACATCGAAAAATCAATTTTTCCAGGTTATTTTATTAGTTGACGTGATTCAATGTACGAAGTTTGAGTATGACACGAAAACGTTCGCATGGCTCATCGTTATACCAGGTCATAAAAATAACCGTAACCCGATCGTTATTGTACGCAGAAATTTTGAGCACCATGCGATTATTTTAGTTTTTGAAACGGAACATTCGGTCGATTATTTAGACAATAATGCTATGAATATAACTTGTTGAATTTCAAAAGCTTGTTTCTTTACACAATGATGTCGAAAACAGTTGAAGTGGGCTCAAAATATTTCAATTGTTTTCTTGGTTTTAAAACTTTCAATTATTAGTGTTCATTTCATCGTTGAAATGTTGGTGTCAATGACTGGAGAAATACATTTTACCAAGCAGCTTACTTTTAAGTGTCATATATGAGAATCCGTAATGGTTACAAAATTATGAATTCGCGAATATACAGTAATTGCAAAGTTCAAACGGAAAGCACGGTGGCAACACACTCCAAGCATGGTTTTCATACACTTTTGCCACACTAAGCTTTAGAAGCTGAGAAAAACGACCCGAAATGAATATAGTACATTAAAAAAACCAGTTTTCAAATCTATAGTTCACATTCCTTGGTGTCAGTTAATTGAGTACCACTCAGAACCCATCAAAATAACTTGCAAGGTGTCCTTGAAATCCCCTAATTTTTGTGATTGAACATCTAAATTTTTGCCAGCAGCAATTCTATATCACAAGGCAATTTCAACTATGAGATGACAATTATCGAATTTTGTTGATGAACTCTCGTCGAAAACAACTTTTGGCGACACCCGATTAAATGCGAGCATTTTCAGTATAGCCGCAAAAAACTTTTAGCTGAGAGAAGCCTCCTTTATACTTGCAATAGAGAGGATTCGGTACGTTGTCTTCTTTTTATAGTATGAAACTCAAAATCACGCTTTTTTCTTGAAATCCAAATTTATGGCCCGGAAATTCAAAAAGTTGAGTTCCAGGCAAAACTTGCACATAGAAATTCCGAGTTTTACAGTAGCCTGTTTTGCGCATGTCACCTCTGCCATGGGTCCATTGGATCCCAGACAAAGGAATTGAATTGTGCAGCCATCAGAATACAAATTTTGAATAAGAACTCAAACTCTTTTTAGAGGAGTTCATTCTCATTGCCCAGTTCATCAATTGGCTGTTAATTCAATGGTTGTAATGGTAAAGTCAGCAATGGTTAGCTCAGAATATTGAATGAGATAACCAAAGTTAAAAGGACCTTTAACACTAGGTTCTGACTTCTCCTCTCAAAGAGGAATGAGGGTTTTTATGCCCAGGTGCTTGGACTGGGTCAGGAAGAAATCAGGTGATTTCTTCCTGGCTCAGGATTGGCCAATTTTAGGAAAATCAAAGAAGTGATAACCACTTCTTGTCCTTGAGTGAGGCTCAGTGAGTTTTGCAAAAACAGGATTTTTGCAAGACTCACTGGCCACCAGATCCAACAAGTTTTTGAGTCTGGTTGAAACCGGATTCTGGAGCTGCGTCCTTCCGGATGCGACAACCTCATGGCCTTGGAATTTCGTGTCCGTCGGACAGGTTCTGCTGTTGACTGAAACATTGCTGCTAGAATCCCCCATTCGTCGACCGGAAATTGCTTCTTCCGCCATCCACAGCGGATATCGCTTCAGCCATTGCATCGATGAGCAATCTCGAGGGTAATTACTACTTCCGTTACCGCAAAACAAAGAGGGTGTGTCACAACTGATGAGCGAGTCGCTTTCGCCTTTACTTCTATAAGACTGTTTTGTACAAGCAGAGATGAAAGTCAAATCAAAAGAAAAACATTTTCGAAAATGTAGTATTTTACGGACTTCTTCGCCGCCAGCAAATTTTAAAGAGTATCTCGGTCAATTCCGGTTTCAGAAACCAAGAAACAATTTCAACAGATGTGGAGAATCATGTTTCGACGAAAATATTCATTAAAACATGAACAAACTGAATAAAGAAAATAACTACATTATTATCACCCTGGGTCAGCATCAGGTGGAATTTTGACAACATATCAAAATTTCAGCGCTGCCGATTTAAAATCGCCTGTTTCAATAACTCAGCTCGAATCGTAATTATTCGAAACAACTTTTAGCGCAAAATTATCACTGAACTCATTATACTGTAATTGGCTCGAGTTTTCAGGAGGTGGGAGCGGCACGATTTCTTCCAATATTTTATTATTTGTCGTTCAAAAAATCAAATAAAATTTCTATAGTCCGATTTATGCGTTAAATCAATGCGGAAAAAAGGACAGGGTGAGAAACGCGGATTACTCCACAGGATACACTGTTTGAACAAGACTATGATGCATGAATGATGAAGTTTGCCCTGACTCATACACACACACAAAGTCTACATTGGATTTCCTCGATTTTCTGCGGGTATCCAGCAAAGCCCGGAGAAACAGCACTTGGTATGTATATAAAATATAAAAAATAAATGAATAAAAAAGAGGCAACACATTTCGGGGTCTGAAGAGATCGATTGTGATATCACTCGCTAATGTTTATATCTTTCCTTGTATATCGACCACAGCAGAGGTCGACTCCATAAACGCACCGCGACAAAGTTTGAAGAAATATAACACAAAAAGAAAATGAAGGTGCCGTGTCATGTTGTATATATATTCGACATAGTCATTTGCAGACCTTCCTTGGGGGTTGTCAGAAACTTTTGCATTCCCTGGTTTTTTCGAGGAGAGGTTAGAAATATTCGTGACATGCTATAAGATCAGTTAGCGAAATTATACTGCATGTAAATTGGTTTTTTTTTCTGAAGGTCAGTCAATCTGAACTACTGTTTAGTGATACGCAGTCAAGCATCACGGACCCCATTTTCTCATTGCATAAAATGGGAGGACTTATTTTGAATAATTTAGGAAAATATTGTCTCAAGCCTATTCATATGCCAAATACTGTATATACCAAAATGAGCGCTATTTTTTTCGCGGAAAACACGTGCACATTTCAGATGCATATATAGACATGATAAGTGGCGAGTTAAAATTGAAAAACTAAAGCCTATCTGACCTTTAATTTCAGAACTCTCACCGAGAATACTTTTGGTGTACAACTGTCCAACCTGCTTTTTGCAGAATAATGAAAATTATGAAAGCTTCAATTCACACAAAAAAACCTCGAGAATTAAGCTCACGAAAGGATCGACATACCCTGATTTTTTGGTCTTACATTTTCAACAACAAAAAACTCTGGAAATTACCCACAACAATATGACAACGATTAGTCGAGTAGTTTATTTTTAATTTTGCTTTTCCTGAAAAAACTACTCTTATAGTGCTGGTTAGCTTTATTCAATTCCATCAATTTGGTACTCTATGATTTGAAGGAAAAATGTCTGTAGATATCCGATCGAGTCCATCAATGCAGGTTGACTTCGTTGAAAAAAAAGGGTTGAGCTAACAGAAGCATACATAGAATTGAAGCCCTCTGAATTTGAGTATGCGAAACTGCAAATATTTCATGAAGTAATCGGCGTTTCATGCCCACGGTAATGAACACGAGGGGCAGCGGTTGCATCAAGTTCACCCTATGAACTTTCTGGTTCATTTATGACTGGTTAATGAGTCGCTCATCAAGAGAGAAAACAAGCAGAAATTATCTCTTCCGCAGCGAGAGCTATTTCGCACATTAATCAAACCACATGAGGCTAAACAGACGAGACAGCACACAAAATAAGATTCGGCCGTGGTTCAAGTCTTCCACGCAGATTTAAATTGCAAAGCGATTTTGAGCTATAAACGAAGAGAACATTTTTTTCACTTCACCGATGGTCGTCATTTCTTTCATGTAAGTCAAAATTGAAATTTTTTTTTTTTCGTTTTAATAACGATACCGGTGTCATGAGATCGTCAGAAATGCTAAACGTTTGAGATGATATACTGACCCATGAAATGGTCCAGGAGGAAATTATACAAATACAGGTACAGTACTGCAAAAATTGAGCGCTTTCAGTTTCCCTCATTCTTGAACTTTCTACTATTTTTAATTGTATCAATTTTATTTCATTTGAAAACCGGCGGCATTTTCTCGGTCTAGATTTTTTTTCTAGCGAGATTTTTCTCCCATATCAATATATTTCACCCGGACTTTCTCTGCATTTATTTATTTGTCCTTTGAAAATGTTTCCTGTCTACAATGAATTTTTTCGAACATCATTCTTGTTACGCAGAATTTGTATCGAAGCTTTTCCGCAGAGGAATTTTCTCGGGCGATATTTTTTGGCGAGTACTTTTCCTGCGTCCGTGGGCCTTTTTTTTGCCATTACTTCTTGTATAGCATCAGGACTTTTCTACAAGAAATTATCTTTCACGGCAATTCATCCCGCCATAGTTTTTTCTCTTTCAAGAAAATTTTTTCAACTTAAAAAAAGATATTCCTGCGCACTTTTTCGCCGCTACAGTACTTTTTGCACTCCGGCATTTCTGTGCTAAATTTTGAAGGACGGCAGTTTCTCCTGTGGTAGTTTCTCCGCAGTGAAATTTTTTGACGACGTCGCAAAGCAGTAATTTTTTCTGAAGCATTTTTCGACCTAACTTTTCATTTGTTTCAAGCCAGTTTTTTTCTCTCACGCCAGTTCTGCTTATATGTCATGTTCTCTCTCGCGACATTTTCTCCTAATACAAACTAATGTACTTTTTTGTACTTCAACATGTATTTTCTGTCCGAAGTTTTCTTGTACGGCAGTTTATCGTCCTGCGTATTTTTTAGCATGACATTTTTCAAATATTTTTTTTTACTGAAACCGTCGAATTTTCCCGTGAGGCAATTTTTCTATTCCTCAATAAATATTTTCAAAAATTGTCGTATATGGAAGATTCTTTTGTGGTATATATTTTCCCTCGCGACATTTTATCTGTGTCTCATCTTCTCTAGTAACCATGCACTTTGCCAATAGTTACTTGTTTCGCACTGCAGCTTTTATTTCCTGACCAAGATTTTCTTACACGGGACTTTCTCCTGTCCATTATCTTTGTGCCTATTTTTTAAAGCTGAAATCGTGAATTTTCTTTCAATTTTCTGAGATCCATACACAGGGTAAGAAAGGTGAGGAAGTGTTGCTTCATCCAGAAAAATAAGAGGGAAACTTGGAAAATGAAACCTTTTTTGGTCTTTACTCAGTTTTTTTTTCGTTACCTGATTTTTTTTTTCTTCAAAATTGTCTTACACGGTATGGTTTCTCCGGTAATATATTTTCCTTCCCTCCCACCCTATCTGTATATCATTTTCTCGTGCGACCTTTTCAAGAATTTTTCTTGCACTTTGGCATTACTTCTTGTCACAGATTTTTTCGCACGGTACTTTCTCCTGCGTCGTATTAATTTCTCTGATTTTTTTAAAAGCTGAACTCAAGATTTTTTTCTTTTATCCTGAGATCATGATTGACACAGGGTATGAGAAGGATGAGGAAATGTTGATTTGTCAAGAAAAAATATACTTGGGAAGAAACCAAAGTAGTTCTGCACGCACTGGGCTCTTTTTGTCCATGCCTGACAAATAGTTTTGTCCAAAATTGTCTTGAAGGGCAGATTTTCTGGCGATATATTTTCCTTACTCCCATTCTACCTGCATATTGTTTTCTCTTGCGACCTTCGAGATTTACTTTTTCAATTCAGCATGATTTTGTGTCCCAGATTTTTTTCGCACGGTACTTTCTCTTGTGTTATTTTAATCTTTGTGCTTTTTTTCTACAACTAAAATCGTGACTTTTCTTTTGATGAGATCATGATCGACTCAGTGTAAGAAACATGAGGAAATGATGATTCGTCAAGAAAAAAATATGCATAAAAAGATGAACTTGGCGAAGAAATCAAAGTTTCTCTGTACTTGGCTCTTTTTTTTTTTACAGATACCTGACAAATAGTTTTGTCCAAAATTGTCTTGAAGAGCAGATTTTCTGGCGATATATTTTCCTTACCTCCCATTCTAGCTGCATACTATTTTCTCGTGCGACCTTCAAGATTTATTTTTGCATGCAGAAACTATTTTCTGTCAAGTTTTTGCGCACGGTACTTTCTCTTGCGTCATCTAAATCTTTGTGCTTTTTTCTTCTAAATCTAAAATCGTGTCTTTTCTTTTTCTTCCTCCCATGATGAGATCATGATCGACTCAGTGTAAGAAAGACGATGAGGAAATGATGATTCGTCAAGAAAAAAAATACTGCATATAAAAAGAGGAACTTGGCGAAGAAACCAAAGTTGTTCTGTACTCGGCTCTTTTTGTCCGATGCCTGACAAATACTTTTGTCCAAATTTTTCTTGAAGGGCAGATTTTCTGGCGATATACTTTGGTTCCCTCCCATTCTATAATCTTTATATTATTTACTCGCGCGAACTTTTTGAAGTTTATTTTTGCATGAAACAATAATATGTGTCAAAATTTTTTGCACGGTACTTTCTCTTGCGTCATTTTAATCTTCATGCTTCTGTTTCTGCAACTAAAATCGTGACTTTTCTTTTTCTTCCTTCCATGATGAGATCATGATCGGCTCAGTGCTGTAAGAGAGATGAGGAAATGTTGACTCGTCAAGAAAAAAAAATACTGCACATAAAAAGAGGAACTTGGCGAAGAAACCAAAGTTGTTCTGTACTCGCGGCCGGTGCGTCGAATGCGGACAGGGTTATTACACGGTGCGATCAATCAACGGAGCGGAGGGGGGGGGGGGGACAAGGCTTTCCGAGTGCAGGAGCTATGATTGCTGCTCACGCGAAAGTTTCCGTGTCGCCTGGACCCGGGAATCGATTCCGCTGTCGCACGCGCCATCAGAGGTCGGATGACTTTTCTATACCTCGTCCGCCGCACGCTTCCTTGGCGGCAACAGAAATTCACTGTCCTGCTGGCCTCGAGCTACTGCTGATGGGGGAATAATTTCATTCCTCTTTTTTTATTTGTATTACTTCAAGTTTTTCTATTCTTGAGTAACTCGAGCTCCGTTTTTTTTTTTTTAAGATGACTTATTATTCGACACCCGGATGAGCGGCAGTCTTTGCGGGAATTCAATATGAAGGGTACGTGTTTACTCACGTTTTTAAGAGAGATTCCTGGCATCAGGAGTATAATTTAATAAAAAAAAATGAATACAGGGAAACCTTATTGTAAGGTAGCTCAATTCATAATCATGGCCTCATCTGCTTGATGGACGAAAAATGTTCCTTTTTCTTTCCTTCAATTTTTCTTTTCTTCACCTCGAGCTAATTTTATTGAAGATTCCTTATTATTTGGCACCAGGAGAAAATCAGGCTGATAGGTAGTCTTCGCTGTCATTCAGGAAGAGTATCCAGTCATGTATTGAGAGATTCCTTGCATCATGCATATAGTTTAAAAAATGAATACTGCACAAGGAAATCTTGTTGCAAGGAAGCTAAATTCACTATCCTGGCCTCTGATGGGAGAGTAATTTCACTTATTTTTTGTTTATTTAAAAAGGGTATCCAGTCATGTTTTGAGAGATATATTCCTGGCATCAGGCTTAGTTTTAAGGAAGGAATACAGGAAAATCTTCTTACAAGGAAGCTCAATTCACTATCCTGGCCTCTGATGACGGGGGAATATAATTTCATTTATTTTTATTTTTTATTCTTCACCTTGAGCTCAGTTTCTTTTTTAAATATTACTTATGGGGTCAATCACTCAATCAGGAGGAAATCATGATGAATAAGCGGTCTTTTCGTGAATTCAAGAAGGGTATTTAATCATGTTTGGAGAGGTTCCTGGCATCCATAAAAGTTTTCAAAATGAATGCAGTTAATTCTTGCTACGTTGAAACCATTGGGACCAGTAAAATAGCTTCATTGTAAAAAAAAAACACATATAAATAGGGACTCTTTCAACAGTGTGGATGTTGGGCAGGGATCTAAAAAGAAACTTTTTTATTTTAATTGATTATTCATTATCACGAGATGTCTTGCATTGAGATTCTACTTTTACCTGCATGTGATTAAATATTTATTACTATGACATCTGTGCATACCATACATTTACAACGTACCATGCATACTTTTTATTGCAAAATCATGGCGGGAAACAAGGTTTGTGATGTGCAGGTGAAGATTGTCCCTCTCTCTACGAAACAATCTGGTCTACATCCATTTTTCTCAGTACGTAAATTTTTTCGCATGGGGTTCTCTATTTCTATGCTGCACATGTTCACTACAGCAGAATTCTCTTTAAAAGTATTTCCTTTTTGTCCCATGAATTTTGTTGTGAAGATAGTCCACCTACATGTTTTGGTGCTAAAAAAAATTTCTGAATCCAGTGGTGTTAACCATAAGCAAGTATAGTATTTAAGGATGGAATAATGATGACCGGAAAATTAGATTGCATGAATCCTTCTAAAATTATCCTTCTTGAAATATTTTTATGGCATTATTTTGTTCAGTATTATTATTCGGAGAAAAGCTCAGTTTTGAGCCACCAAAAACTGAGGTATATACTGGGGTGTGTTTTATGTAGGGATACAATTTTGGGCAAATTCTGTGCAAAAAACCAAGGCACCTGTCTTCCTCTTCAAGGACACGTGTTACTGCGGTAAATACAATATGTATAGATGCCTGAATATTTTTACGACAATTAAGTCAGTGCGGGTTGCGGATCGTGGTGGAAGCGATTATTATAAAATTATGCTTTAAATCAATTCAGGAATAAATGCTCCAATACAATTTCGGTTGCACTATACAGGGCTGTAAAAAAAAAGGAACATTTTAAAGTGTTTTTTTTGTGAAAACATAGGTTTTCTTTGTGGGTTTTCGCTTCGACGCGACCTCGACAATTATTTTCCAAGTATTTTATGAATAAACCCTTGGCAGCATATCGTCAAAGGTTGATAAATTTGCTGCCCATTCGGAAGAAATTTCGAGAATCACAGAATCACTCTTCATTGAAAAACAACCCAAAATTTCCTGTTCAAATAAATCTTCAGTGATTTTCTAGACTTGAACGAAAAAAATCGTTCTCGAAATGTCTAGGGTACAGTTTAAGTATGTCAAGTATTTTGAGTAAACCATATAGGCAGCACAGTCAAAGGTTGTCAGGTAAATTTCCTGCCCATTTCGAAGAAAATACAAGAATCACAGCATCATCACTCATTAAAACAGGAACAACCCAAAATTTCCAGTTCAAAATCTGCAGTGCTGATTTTTTTCCCAGACTTAAACGAAGGAAATCATGCTCAAAATTCCAGTGCATGGCCCATACATAAAGGAAAGAAAAGAGGCAGAAATCGAGATAGAAAGGTTGAGGAAATCTAGCCTCACAGGAACATGGGCTCACAAAAGTCGTAGGCAATTTCCTGTCGCAAACAACCGCTCGGGAAGATAAAACGAAGCTCTGCTATAAGCGAAATAAATCTTCCCTGGGCTATTGTACCCATCCTCGCCTGTATATATATATATTTTTTTTTTTCAGGAAGGAAGCACCCCAACGTTGGCCCCTCTCTCTCTTTCTTGCCTCCCCGAAACCCTGTGCCCATTCTTCTTCTCTCTGGGTACTCCTTTGGTACTCCAGTAGGCAGCTTTCGGTTGTCATTGCTGCGAGAGACGGGTTATTTTCTCTTCCCTTCTCAGGTTTTTTTATTTTGCTTTGTTTTCTAGGTAATATACAAAGAAAGCGTTCGAGAGGAAGAAGGAAGCGTTTTTACAGCCAAGTTGCTTCCGGCGGCTCTGGAACGGAATTTTCCCCTGCGAAACGGTGACATTTTACAACTGGATTTTTCGATGCGAGCTGATGTCAAGAGCTCTTTTGGACAGGCTATTTTTCTCCGGGGGGGGGGGGGGGGGGGGGGGGGGGGGGGGCTTTATCCCCTCCTACTACTGCACTACCAGAATATTTTTGCANACACGCAGAGATACGAGATAAACTTGCAAGCAGTCGTTGATGATTCTCACATAAATTTGCATTAATTGCCCCATTATCCGGGGAAATGTCTTTTTGACGACGAGATTTCGGAACTGCCTCCAAAGATTGAGCAGAATTGCTTGTTTTTATTTTTTTTTATTTTTTTTGCTACTGAATTATTTCAACTAAAGGGTCAGCCTCGGGTTCATGTAGAGCTTGCCCATATGTAGCCGATTGAAAATTCTAAAAATTTGAAATAACCTTTGAAAAATTGCATCGTCGAGAAGAAAAATCGTGGAGACACTGATGCACATTGGAACAAAGATTCCTCAGTTGGATGTCCTTCAGCAACACTATAGTTGGCAGCAGATCCCTGTTCGATAAATTATTGAAATATAATGTATCATGAACCCTGGAAATGGCTCGAGATTTCCAAAAGAAATCCCTGATTCACCTCGATTTCCTTTATTTCCAAAAACAAACATGTCAGAAATTACAACTCAGCCTTTTTTGTTGGAAAAAAATACGCTTTCTTTTAATGATCTTTCTGAAAATCTAACACAGATCATCAGAGAGTTACGTTTTTTTTTATTTGTATTATCTCGGTCAGCACTGGATGAAAAACTTAAAAAAAAGATGATTTTAAGAGGCTGTGATTGGTTGACATTTTTGGAATCAAAGATGATGCAGTGTCTGCTGGTCCTAACTAATGTGAAGAGTGAAGATTTTAACTCTTCGGCAGAAAAATTAGAATTTTTCTCAAACATTTGCTTCCAAGAGAAGATAAATTCAAGCAAACCTCGACTCAGCAGCACAGCCTAAGTTGGAAAGAAGGTCAATTTCCTTCTTGGAAAGAAAGAATTCCTTGCTGAGTGGAATTTTTCTTCATTCCTTCATAGAATTATTTTTCAAGGTATTTACGAATCAACAGGATTTACTTTTCCTGGATTTTATCTGGCTTTTGCTGCTCATCTCATCCAGCTGGATTTTGGTGACTTTCAAAAAAATCCATAACGATCCTCTATGGGGCAAAAAGGAACCCATGGATTCACCGCATCATAGAAAGGAACTATGGAAGAATTCCGTCAATCAATTAATCTTGATCAATGATATTCTGGCCTAATATTGACAAATTTCGTTCCGCGCAGAAATTTTTTGAAAATTGTGCCACACTTTCTTGAATAATACACCAGTTAATGAAGCTAAAAAAAAATAATAATACCTCACACATGGCTGCATTTGTAAAAACAAAACTCTTCCAGCCAAAAAGCAATTTGATGAACCGATTTCTAATGAAAAGGGTTTTTCAAACTTGGCTGTTGAAAGAAGGCCTCGAGTTTTTACTCCACTTTCTCTTCCATCATTCCCTCGAGGAAAAAAAAAAAAGAATTCCCTAGCTCCTCTAATTTAATGTCGCTATACGTAATTTGTCGTGGAAGGTCCCAGTAAACCCACTTCGCCTCCAGCCTTTTTTTTTCGGGAACAATCTTTGGGTGCAGCGGAAGTCGAAGTTGGGGAGGTGGAGCCCAGCAACTTCGCCGTCTTCCGAATGAGAAGAAAGCGGAAATAAAATAAAAATATATCGGCTGAGAAAAGACGAAAAACTCTTCCATGATGAAGAATAACACAGCAAAGACGAAAAAAAAAACGACAGAAAAGTTTTTCGGCGACGCTTTGCATTTTTTATGTTCGCCAGAAAAAAAAGACATTTCAAAAGACTATAAAGAATTGAAGACCACTGCAAAATTAGGCGCATATTACATAGAAGAGGGGGGAAAAACAGGCCCGGATATAGTTTGGGAGCTTCGAAAAATCCGGAAGAAAGCAGGAGAAATGACCTGCAGGAATTTGTTTTTTTCCTTTCACATTTTCTGTCTCTTTTTTTTTTTTTGCTTCTTCTACATGTTCCATGATTTTTTTATCTTCCCATACATGATAGTAAAAGGCTTTCATGAATAAACTTCCATCGTCTCACTTCCGCATTATGAGATCGCCCCCGTCAGCTCGGGTTGCCTTTTGGGTGCGGCCACGCGTCCCGGAAGTGGAGAGCCAGGAAAACACTTTTCTTTATTTTCTCTTTCTTTTTTATTCTGCGGCATTTTGATGCCAAAACGTTTTTGCAAGGAAAAAAAGGATTCCTATATACAATTGTAAATTGGCAAATTCTTTTCAACAGCATTTTTTCGGCAGTATGTCGATGTCTGAATTAACGTTGATGTAGAAAGGACGATGAGACCTCCTGAAAGGAATTATTTTTCACCCTCCCATCGCTTAACATGGGTTCAATACATTTTTTTTCTCTGTGGAATTTGGATGCCTAAACGGTTTTTTGTGCAAAAAAGAAGGAATTGGGATACGCTCGAATCGAAAAAAAAAAGATTTCTGTCCATTTGAACACTTATTGCGACTTCGACCATGTGCCAATTTTTTTTTTTTTTCATACTGACACAGGAGAACCTTTTTTCCCCATCACAAAACGGTAACATCGGGTTCTTCGGGTTCTTCTTCATCTTTGTATAAGAGATATACTTGTGCATGGTATTGTGGCGATATATTTAGAAGAACAGACCTAATCATTAATTCATGCATTGATTTCCGCATTTTTCTTCCTCAGTGCACTGATAATTGGCCCAGATAAATATGTTTCAGTTTTTCAAACTCGAAAAAGAGATGGTGGAAAAGTTCCTGAGACTCGCGAAGAGCTGATTTTGGGAACTGATATTTGAATTAAAATTTTGTAAAGTGTTGGTGCTGGATTTATCGACCAAAAAATCATGAATAAAATGTAAACATTTAATTCGTTGATTCCTTTGCATATTTTTAATGCAAAAAGTATGATATGAAACACAGGAAGTACCTATATACTCGTTCAAAAGCTAATTATGAAAGTATTGAAGAAAAAAACTCACCAGAACGTGTTGCCTCGATCAGGAAACGGTGTCGTCAAATAACTTCTCCGCAGTTTTTTTTTTTTGCACGAACCGCAGGTTCCGAACTCCGAAAGTATCTTATTTTTTCGTCGCGGGATTTGCAAAACAAAAACGAAACAAAAAAATGCGTTTCCCGTTTTCACACTGCTGTTTTTCCACTGTTTTTGTCACCCTCACTTATTGTTCTCCCTCGTTACAAGGAAGCTGAGAAAGTCGGACAGAAAGTCCGTCGTCACATTTGAAAGCGCGTCGGTAAAGCAATAAACTAATCTGCGGAAACGACCAGACATTTTCATGAGAAATGTTATATCATTGCAGACGACAAAGGATTTGACAAAAGGAAGAACATATACTGTACTGTAACGCGATTCACACATCACAATTAAAAAACTCCAACTGCGTATCTGTTGATTCTGTCTCTTGTCGGAGCGCATAAATCAGCAGTTTTTTCGTTTCCGATTTTCTCTTTCATTTTTTAAATTTCTCGTCACAATTAACGAATGCGTAAATTAACGTAGCAATTCAGTCAGAAGTATTCAAATTATACTTCGATTATCATCGCTAATTCGAAGAAGCATTTGACCATAACAGACAGCTTCATCCTTTTTTTTAAACATCGGTTACGCAAAATTTATTTGATGGTAGGTTGGATTGAATTTGAGCATTAAAAATAAAATTACCCTATAAAAGCCGTGACCTAGTTTTTCTTGGATTAAAATTCCTTTTTTTTCGAAAAGTAGAAGTTAACAAAATAATTTTGCAATGAACTGAAGTACAGTATTAAATAATGCATACCTATAATGTCAGAGACCCTTAGTAGGTCAAAGACAAAGAATTTAAAGAAATAAACGAAAAACACGATAGGCCGTTTGCGGCCGAGACCAAGTCTCCTCAAGCAAAAATGTACTTTCTTATTACGGAAATGACAGACAACAGAATTTCACTTTTTTCAGGATTTGATTTTCACAGAGAAGTTTTGGCAACCGAAGCTCGAAGACGAGAAGTGGCGGTTTTTTTTGTGGATTTCGTCTTGTGTGCAGGAAGAAGAGTCCGGTTTTTAATACTGGTTTTCATAGTTGGTGATTTGTGTTTTCAGGAAGCAGTGATGTTCGATGTTAATTTTTTTTTTTTTGTGTTCGTGGCTTTTTAGGTGTAGTGGTGTATCGGGCAACCTCTATGGGTTCCGGACAGCTAATAGAATGATAATTATCCTATGGCTGCAATTACATGCTGAATGTTTAAAAATATTGAAAGAGAAATCATGTAAACGTAAAAGGTTAATTCCAGATCTTAATGAGAAGGATAAGATACTTCAAAGAGAGCTGATTTTTCGAAACTCGTGATTATTTCAACAATGCTATTTCAATGAAGCGTCTTTTACATTATATTAGCTTCAAGTTCACAGAAACGGCGTAATTCTTCGTATATTTGTAAATCGCGCTGTGAAAAAAAATGACATCTCAAATGTCCGCCCGGGGGCAACGAAGAAGTCGTTAATTTAGTTTCCGAGAAAATATTGGATGATTACGTTTTTCAAAAGCTGAGCCGAAATTCCAGAAGAAGAATTTAGTTAGTTTCGGGCTTCATTTTCTCGTATTCTCCTATATACGCCGAACATCGACATATAGTGACATGTTTTCACATTTCCCAAGCTCAATTTTTCAACAACAAAAAAGCCAATCTGTGAAAAATGATCATTGACTCCTCTCTTGTTTTTTTTTTTTCTGGGGCACGATTCTGACTCGAAACATTCCCATTGATGAAGGATTTAGGCCAGCAAAGCAAACCCGAGATTCCCCAATGTCGCTTATTTATCTTCCGAAAGTATTGAAAGTACTGTACTCTATATAGCCACTTTCAAAATCCCGTGCTGCTGGCGAAGGCGTTTAAGGGCTTGGAAATGCCCTCGTGTCACGGGATGTCACGCGAAGCGGTTTCCGCGCTGGTTGAGACCCGTAAAAGTGGCCGGAAGAAATCCAGGTTTTTTCCGTGGAGAACTTTCCCATACGATACCGTGGCTTATTCCAGAAATTGTCTTCTGTTCGTCGTCTTTCTTGGCATTTTAGGATATTATCGAAACATGATTCAATTTTTTCAAAGAATAGCGGTTTAATCTTCTCGACGAAAGGACGAGTTCTCAATTGAAACTCGTATGCATTCGAAATAAAAAAAAAGGCATGACTTAATTCTGCGGAACAAGATGAAAAATTACCATCTCCCACTTAATTGGTAATTAAATGCTATCTATACGATGAAATGTCTCATCATTTGAAGACACATATTTTTTCCTAGAGTTTCATCCATGAGGGGTGCAGAACGTAGTGTTTAGAAAACCCCTGCTGAACGTAGCAATCTGAGAAATTTGAAAACCATTTGAACAAGATTTACGACAAAATAATCGTATACGGTCTCATTCCTGTGATTCATTTTACAACACTAAGCACTTTTTGGTCTTTTAATCCACTTCAGTAATGAAGTGCATTATGCACTCAAATGCCATGCACATTTTAATTAAGACACTGACCTTGAATTCATTGCCCAGAATTTGCCCAAAAATCTATTCCTCCAATAAAACCACCCACCATAGTTTTTTTTTTAGGATGAAAATCTCTTTTTAAAGATGATAATCCTCGGAGGAATAATATTTTTCATGTGAATAAACTAAAAAAAATGTTTTTAACGGGGTTTATGGTGGCAAGCAGAATCTCTTGATCATTATTTTCACCAAAACAGACTCATGTATGACTGGCAACATTGGCTTCACATTTTATGTGCGCCTTCAAGCCACCCACCCTATCTTTCTGCCTTTTTTATATTTTAGAATATTTAGATCAAAATGTGCGCGAGGTAATTTCGCAAATATTGCACTGAATAGGCAAAATCTGCAGTGGACCAAGTGCAACTGATTCAATAAAAACGGAACCCGAACTAGAGTTTCAATCCATGCATATATAGCACTTCAAAAAATGGCTTTGAATACCAGCAAAATTCCAAACTGGAGAGGGATGGTGAACTTCTTTCAAATAACTTTTGAAATGCAGAATATGAAACCTTTTTTTTCGAAGTCATGCCCTTGCACAATTTACAGTCACTTTTGGATGAAGATATATTGACGATAGATAATACATGACTTCGTTCCAATAATGACGTTTAATCTATAAGCAGCAAAATTTTAAATCATAACCGTGATGAGGACGAATAAGAAGCTATAGGTTTGAGAAAGGAACAATGTTTGCATTGTAAGGAATATCAGGAGAGAAAAAAAAAACAGCATGGCTCTGTATGCAAGAGATGTTTTGTCATTGAATCGAAACCATCAATCGAAGAATATTTTGAAAATTAAAAATGGATTTTTTTAAACAAAACTTTTGAATCACCCTCGCTGACTTTCTTTAAAACTATTATTTTTCTTCACTTGCAATTTATGTTTGCTTTCTTTCATTTGAATATCGAGAATATGGGTCAGTAATCGACTAGACGTGAAAAATTATATTATTCGCTGGAAGACGGATTTTCTTCTCAAAGTGCCTTCATTTATTTTATCCAACTGTGATAAAAAAGAGGAATATATTTTACTATTGCCCTGTGCGTTCTGGAACGTTGAAGGAACTTATTGTTGCCAGAAAAACTGGACGCAAGGAATGAGTGGTGAAAGCCTTTCGACGGAAAGCTGATACGAATGACAGGAAGGATGAATTGCGGTACCCGAAAGGTTTTCATTCATCATTCATAATCTTGTCACCTGTATTTCGGAATAAATCTGGGTATTTTTAAAATATCGTAGGCTTTTTGGACAGTTTTCTTAAAACTTTTGGAGGGATTTCAACGGTTGACCTCAATTCTTGCAATAAATCATAATGACTGAAAATTCATTTTTAAAAATCAAAAATATTTTCCGTGAGTGTTTATTCTTTCTTTTTTTTAGATTTGAAGCAGATCATGCGTAAACTTTGGAGCAGAAGAAAATGTTTGCCATTTTGATTGCAGAAAATGAAAGTATCACTTCTGCAATGCGCTGGTTCAATCTCAAAAACAGTTTTCAAAAGATACGACTCATTCGTTAGAAAGTGAAAAAAATCTCCATACAATGAAAAAAATCGCACATCAAGGAAGTTTTTTCTATATTATTATCAGCTTATGACCCTTAATTCGTTTCCATGGAATTTCATTTCTACCGTAAAGGTTCTGCACGCCAAACAATATCTTCGTCAGGCCAAAGACGTAGAAACAAAGGAATGGATTAAATACGATATAAATTTTGGTCGGGTATTGGGAATTTAGTTCCAGTAAAAGTCTAAGGAAAAATTTGTTTTGCTTTTTCTCTGGGCCCAATGGATTTCTTCATCGAGACGATAGTTTTTTAGAAAACTTCAGAAAAGCTTCAGTATGCATTTTAATAAACTTTTGATTCGCCGGTATTCTGACTGTCACGGAACAGTTTCATTTATCTTATCTTAAAGTACATTAAAGAAACATCTGAAGAATTATCGGGGGAAATACCGTAGGCTGATATGAAAAACTTGAGGTCTTTCGACATTTCTTCCCGATTTTTTTTTATTTTTTTTTTTGTTGCAGCAATTGAAATATGCATAGAAATTCTCGGGAAATTCACGCAACCCTTTCATTTCAAGAAAGATATTTCAAGTTATATACAGCTGATCAGAAGCACTATTTTTCACACACACACAAAAAAAACTTGATTTAACCCCACACAAAAAAAAAAAAAAGCCAGGGCGAATATCTGGACAGCCGGCAGTCGAAGGTCCACTGCAAGCAGAACCCCGAGGCCAGCGGCACAAAGTTGTTCGCAGGGGGGGCGAAATCGCGCCTCGTCGCTGCTGCTGCTGCTGCTGCTGCAAATGCTTCTGCAGAATTTCAGCCTGTCCTTCTCGAGAAAATGTCCGCGGGGCACAGAGTGGGAACTTGTGTTCTTGAGATGATGAGCCCTGATTTTTTTCTGCCTGATAATTCTCGGTATGTGTGAAAGCGATATGTACGAGGGATTGTGAGAGTCAGGGGTTTTTTTTTTTTTTTGTTGTCGAAAAAATTTAATTTCACTTTCCAGGTTCTGTGGATTATTCCTAATAACCTTAAATTCTACCAAAATTGGTCTTGAATCAAAATATATTTACGTTTTAACTCTGAGGGTAAATGAAATTAATTATTATATTTGGTGACTGATGTAAACCTTTCAATTGATTGCAGTTTGAGCTAACTAACGAGGGGTTGAGAGAGTAAGGGTTTATTTTTTTGTTATCAAAAACATTAATTTCACTTTCCAGCGTCTGCGGACTATTCCTATAATGACCTTATAAATGCTACAAAAATTGTTTTTGCGTCAAAATATATTCACATTTTGGGCCTTGGGGGAAAATTAAATTAATTATTTTATTTGGTGACTGATGTAAACCTCTTCAATTGATTGCAGTTCGAGCAAACCAACGAGGGGTTGATGAGAGAGTAAGGGTTTATTTTGTTGTTATCAAAAACATTAATTTCACTTTCCAGCTTCTGTGGATTATTCCTAATGACCTTAAATGCTATAAAAATATCTGCGTCAAAATATATTCAAATTCTGACCTTTGAGGGAAAATGGAATTCATTATTATATTTTCGGTGACTGCTGATGTATACCTCTTCAATTGATTACATTCCGAGCAAATTAACTTAGACATAATTCAGTCGAGAACTTCCGTATCTTGAATTTCAAAATTTTGGGCAGCCCTTGAGTTTGAATTGACGGAGTAAAAATGTAAATAAATCCAGAATCATTTGTGGCAGCCCTCTCGATATGCAGGCATACTTATTTTAACGTGCACAAATTTCCATCAGATCTGATTCAAACACTTCATCTGCACTTCAGCCAAGATAATTTTTGAAAAAGTTGGTGTCCAAGCTAACAGAAATGTTAAAAAAAAAAATCGGAACTGATTACCAAAATAGCCCAAGTCGAGGAAACGTTTGGTGCTTTATTCTCGAAGCTCAGAAATTTGTTTCTGATGATAAATCGTAACTTGATTTCATCTTTCTGCATTCCGGTCAAAAAATTAACATGGAGGATTTTTAAAAATTGGGCTTTGTTCTTCAAAAAAATGTTGGATTTCTGGTACTCGGGCTTTCTTTTACTTTTCTTAAGTCACACTAAAATGCACTTAGATGCAAAAATTAATAAACCGGCTCTGCTGTGTGATGGAAATAAACCCACTGTTGTCCATGGATTACAAAACATTTTGTCAATTTTGCCCTAAGTTAATTTGTTTCCCAGGAACATGAGCAATTTTTGCAACACAAAATCTGATCAAAATTTGCGTGCCAGACTTGAACTTCAAGTACTCTATACAGAGTAACCCAGCATTCAACTTCCATTTCAAATATCATATGAATTCTAAGAAATAGGTAACTATTGGGGTAGTTCCTTTGGCGATGCGAAAACTTAAAGAATAATGGTGACTTGAACTCACTTGTGCAAATGTCAATATTCACTATAACCTAACCTTTTCTGGTGATATTATATTACCAAAGCATGTTCCTCAATTTTAGAAAAGCAGATAAATTGAAGATTGTATGTTCCAATTATATCACCAAGTACTGTATTCAAATTGATCATGACTGTTCAACTAAACAAGGGCTACCAAAAATTGAGGTTCAACTAAACCTCATATACGGAAACAAGCTGAAGACCTTGTGCTTTAAATAAACTTCTACTGCTACTTTATTTTCAATGTCAGGAAATGAGTGGGTGTATGCATACATGTCAGATGCCCAGTTTTATTTTGTGGATTCTATTTTCTTTTATTTTTGTCATCAATGTGTGCTTTGTTTCCTGCCTTGAAGTGATTGAATGTCTTTGAGGGGATTTGGGTTGGGTGGGGAAGGGGTTTGGATGTGGAAATCTTGATTGTACCTTTTGAACGCTGAAAAGCGGCAAATAAAGTGTTCTGTTCATTCATTCATGACTGTTTAATTTATTGTCAACAAGTAGAATGAAAGTTTCTGGAACTGTCATTATAACCCTTTTCTAAACCACACGGCACTTTCCAGCAGGGAAGAGGCATATATTTTGAGCGCAAGATTTATTCAAATCTTATCAGGCATGGACAAACTTGAAAGTTGAAAAGGTCGATAGCCACATTGGCCTTCATGCATAGTCAGGAATGAAGAAAAGTTTGAAGAAAAACTCCCAACATTTCCGCATATTCCATAGTTTGCGTTTTTTTTCAGTTTCAAAACATTTTTTTTCCTAAACCAAAAGGTTGGAAGGACACGAGTCACCCGTCCGTGCCTCAGTCTCTGATATTCCTCCTACTGTATAAACACTGATGATAATACTGAACGATCGATGACATTGTCGAGAGTAGCATATGAAAGTTTTCTGAATAAAAGCGTATTTAGCCCTGTTCTAACCCCCAATAAGCAAGGGCACTTTCCAGAGAAGGACACAATACGATTGTTTCTCAGCAGCAGTCTCCGATGAGTCTCGTTGCTGAAATGAGACGCAGGGAAGAGCCACTGCGTCGGTCCAATGCTCTCAGTATACGTATATTCGAGTGAAGCAGACTCTGGGTGAACGGGGTATGTGTCCTCACATGACGAATTCCCCTCTTCATGCTCCAAAGGTGAAGCTCATTCCTTCTGACTTCCGATCATTGTATCACGTACCCTCCGTGTGCTTCAGGTTACCTGGCCCGACTTCAGGAGAAATAAGGTGTGTGTATATATAGAGGAGTAGAAATTCCAGGCGTTGATTAAAAAAAAGCTGGAAATTTCACTGTTGTACGCCATTTTTCATGGTACGCCTGATTTTTCGTTTGTTTTAATTTTGATACAAATTTATTTTGAAACAAGTAACATGGAAAATGCATTAAATATTTGGGAAACTTTTGAATTTTTGGGAAAAACCCGGGTTTAGGGGAAGAAATTTAGGCGTTCTTTCGAGTAATAAAGAAGCTCGAAATTCAACTCATTTATTTATTTAATGGTGCGCCTCATTTTTAACACGTTTTTATTAACTCGCTTTCTTGTGTTTGTTTGTTCAGATCAAATTTTGCAACTCAAATTTTGCTCACTTCCCGACTATAGCTAGCAAGCTGAAACTTTCAGGATAGCTTAAAAACTGATGACAATGCAATCTTTTGTGAAAAGAAAAATTAATTTCAAAAAGCAAAAATAACCTTAAACGTGGTGCGCATGGAGATTGTTGGGAAGAAGTGAAATACAAATGAAATAGATGCGCACCACGTTTAAGGTTAATTTTTCCTTTTTCAAAACGTGGTTTTTCAGATTAATTTTTTAATCTACAAAATTTTTTTTCTGTGTTCGTTTGGGTTTTTGTTACAAATTTATTTCAAAGCATAAGACATGAAAAATGTCTTGAATATCATGGAAAGTTCTGACTTCAAGACAAACCCGGTATAGGGAAAGAAATTTTATCCGTTGTTTCGAGAAAGAACGCTCAAAATTTCACGGTGGTTTATACTGTATCACAGAATGCCTTCTATTTTTTCTTGTGTGTTTCCGTTTTCAAAATAAATAGCTTACCAACAGGTGATTTAAGCATTCAGAGCTTTTGAACCTTGAATGTTTGGAAGGCTGAAGAAGTTTAACGCGCTGTTTTGAATGAAAGCTTGGATTTATTTGCTCGTTCATATTTCATAGTACGCGTTATTTTTTCCTGCATATTTTGAGCGCAAGATTAATTGAAATCTCATCAGGCATAAAAAACTGTAAAGTTGAAAAGGTCGAGCCACATTGGCCTTTATGGATGGTTATAGGACTTAGGAATGAAGAAAAGTTTCAAGGAAAACTCCCAACATTTCCGCATATTCCATTGTTTGCGTTATTTTCAAGTTTCAAGTCATTTTTTCCAAAAGCAAAAACAAAACAAAAACCTTTGAAAAAAAAAACAATCCGGCAATAGTATAAAGGATCGGGACGAAGAAAAAATTGACACATTGCTGGTTCATATGGAAGCTTCCAATTTTTAATCTGCCATATACTGTTTTTTCATGTGTTCTTATTTTTTTCTTGTTTGTTCCTTATCTAAATATAATTTCCCATCCATACATAATTTATGTTAAGCCTGAGATTACAATGAAGAGACAGTTTGGAAACATGCTAGCACTTACAGTACATTCAACTCCTTTCATGAGTATAATGAAGATTGTAAGTTGGAAATCCCTCTTCTGAACATTTGCATTTTTTTCGGACATAACTCATTCTGCTAAATGGCCTTGGAATATAACATTCGAAGCTTCATCAGAATCCTTTCAATCTTTTGTAAACTTCAAAGGCTTTTTAGAAATTAAATTTGAAAATCTGATTGTGATATACGGAGAACAGAGTGCCTCATTCATCATCGAATTCACCGGTTGTATGGATGGTTTGTAAAAATGTTCATTTTCACCTTCCGTCCAAGTTCAAATTTCCCTTTTCCACTCCTGTGTTCTTGGGCGGCATTTTATTTTTAAATAAAATCAGACTGAAGGTGAACGTATTTTACCCGTTTCTTTGCACCCAAAAAAAATGCATACCAACACAAGGATATGATAATCGAATAGCCATCGATCATTTTTCCTCTTTCTATAGATAACACAGGAAGGTCTACTCTATGGAAACCAATAGACCAGGAAATAATCCAGAACAACGATGCCAGGAAAAGGTACATGACAGCAAGACCCATCATTCAACATAGATCACATCGGGTCAAACAAGAAAAAAAAAGAAGTTCGGACCATATTTGCAACTCCTATTTGATCGCCAGTCAGACGTTTTCGTCGCTAAGCAATTCAGCGCATCCCAGAACATCGCCATCGAAAAGACGGCTGCGTCATTATAACGACAGAGAGGCGATTTATGCAGGACCTGCATGCGCAAATCTTGCAGTTCCATTCCAAGTGATTCGATTTAAAAAAAAATATTCAAATATGTCAATCAGTTCCATTCGGTTTGATTCGGTACTGGGTGACTATTGACTTGGACAGCAATGAAGAATTTCTCAATAAATTTTATTGCATTAAATGTCTTTCTTGGATGCTCCATTTTTGAAGTGCAGTTTGACATGTGCACAAGTGTCTCTGGACTTTCCGCGATTTTCCCAGATTATCTCAACTTCATAAACGTTGTTTTTATATAAATTTTTTCATTTGTCATGTCTCTCCAAAAAGTTCAATCACAAGACTATGTCATTGAATAAAGCCTAATAGGATTTACAGACAATGCTCTGAATATAGTAATTATCTCTATCCTGCATCAAGTTTTTATCCTCAACCCAATCCTCACTTTGAATGATCTATACTGTACACAGGTGGTACCCTGCAATTTGACCATCCTGCAATTTGACAGTCAGATTTTCTTCGAGGTTGACTTGGAATTTTACTTCCCTCCCTAAATTTGACCAGTTTTAGACTTTTTCCAGTGTTTTGGTGCTGTTTGCACTTGATTCTACAAAGTAAATTGCAATTTGATCATTTTGCATTTTAATCCTAGTCCAACAACAGATTAGGGTCAAATTGCAGGGCACCCCTCTATATACAGTCAAACCCTGCACAACAGACTTAATTTGTGCAAAAAACTAGTCTGTTGTTTGAAAAGTCTATTATACAAATTCAATCATAAAAATTGAAATCTTTACTTTCCACTAATAATTTTAAACCAACAGAAGTCTGTTTGGAGGATATAGTCTGTTGTGTGGGAGGGGAAACCACCTCCAGAGGTGGTTCATTGTGCAAAAATCCGTTGCGCAGGAGGTTCATTGTGTGGGGGTTAGTATATATATGTCTTTCATTACCCCATTGGCTACCAATATACAAGGGTTTTTTCATAAGTCTTGCAACTATTGCAAATAGATCCAACATGGTTTGGTCTATTGAATTATTTTTTTTACTCACATAACCTCCTCACGCAGCATGACTTCAGTGCTGTTCAACATACTCTCTGCAAATTTCAATGCACTTTTTCATGCAATAAATCCAACAATGAAAACATTGGCAAAAATAAATTTCCAGTCTGAACTTGATTTTTGCCATTGTTTTGATCATTGGATTATTTTGAATGAAAAAGTGCATTGAAATTGGCATAGATTAGCATGTTGAACAACATTGAAGTGTTGCTGCGTGACGAGGTTATTTGAGGAAAAAAATTTGTATTGACCAAACTGTGTTGGATCTATTTGAAATACTGTAGTTGCAAGACTTATGAAACAACCCACGTAGCTTCATTCTGGGCACCTCATTGTCTCACTCGCACAGTTTCACTCCAATAATTTTCGAATTAACAAGCTGCAGTTCTAGTGGCTTTTACAATTCTGCAGAAGAACACATTAAGAACCAAAAAACGTTCTTTTACAAATGTTCAAATCATAATTTGTGGGATATCTTTGTTTTGTTTCATATGGTGATGCATGATACATGGCACAAAAACAGTTCAGAGTTTTCCGACGGTTTTCCACAAATACATATCAACTGTCTGCGTGGGCGTTTATTAGTACCTAACAAGCTGGGGGTGCCCAGCCACACCTGGGCATCATGTTTGTATTTTTAAAAATATTTTAAAAATTCACTTTGAATCAGGGTGCAATATATTTGAAAAAAGGGGGTGCCCAGCCACACCTGGGCATCATGTTCACCATTTTAGGAATACAGTACTTCTGAAATGTCATGCAATTTGAGCTGGATTCAAAAATATTTTTACTGTAACAGTTGTTAGAATATGCCAGGTGAACTGTTATTCATCTCTCCATTTTGCTAAATGCAGCAATTATTATCCTGCTGGAAATTACTATGGTACATGGGAAATTTTTTTTACTTCTCTGGTGGACCTATTAGCCATAATTAATGCCTGTTCTCCTATAATTTACCTGCACATGATAATTTTGGTTTCTTTGTCTGTCATAGACCAAATTGACAAAGTCTCATACAGTGGTTCTCAGCCATGCCCTTCCTATGCACAACAAATGTACTATTTTCAAATCCCTGCATTTTATATGCAAAAGTACATTTCACATGTGTACATTTTCAGGGGATGCCCATTATTAGCCACACTTCAGTTTTAGGTGGATGAGAATCAACTTTCTTTCCAGAAAGAACCTTAACCTGAATTACCCAATTATTAGGTATAACAGAATTCTAACAGGATTAGTGCCAAATAGGATTTCTGCTTAATATGTTTGCCTTTGAAGAATCCCTTACAACTTGCACCATAAGTTTCATAATACAGTATTTCAGCTTTGAAAAATATATCCCCATTCCCCACATGCCCAAGTTTTCTTCCTGAATTTTGCAGAGCAAAGGTGCAGTAGTACTTGAGTGAATATGGAGATCAACAAAGATGGGACATTTTTACATACATGCCAAATTTTCCTTCCAACTTGTCATAGATGTTTCAAAACCAAGTACAGGTATTTTCCAAGTATCATCACATGCATGTGATCTTCAAAGCATCTCACATTTACATTTATCTAGAGGGCATATAAATTTCAAATTCAAAAACCCAGAGTACAATTTTTACATAAGTAGCCATATGCACTTCACCTCCACGGGAATTACTATGTTGTTACATTTTTGAAATTGTTTATTCTGCTCTTCCCCCTTATTTTTTGTGACAAAAATGTATGAAGATGGTTTAGTTATTTTATGAAAGGGTTGGATGTGCCTTAAAGTTTTTAAAAAGTTGATAATTTCTTGTATACAAATATCAAATTTTATGCCATTAAAAAATCACAAACAAAAACAGAATCTTTCATTCAGAATTTTCTCATTAGCTCAAAACATCTTCTCATCATTCCGACAATTTTCACATTTTTAGATGGTTGAATGTGCCCTGACATTTTAGCAAATGTTAATGTTCAGTTCAAAAAATTGAATTCATTCAATTCCACAATTTAACACTGCATTTTTAAAAGGGTTGGATGCACCCTGAAGTTATTCAGCTATTATTGGTGTTCAACAAACAAATCTAATGTGACCCCCAGTTTTAATTTCAACTCAATTTTAAAATAGTTGGAACTGTTTGTCCATGTTTGTCAGTCTTGCAAAGTTTAATGGGCCATAAAGCTTGGATAATTTTCATTTTTATAGAAAATGTTTCATCATTTGTTCATGAAAATAACTACATGTAGAACTTTCAAAAATGTCCCTGTTCTTGAATTCAACTCAATTTTAAAAATTGTTTCAAATTACTCAAATTCTGCTATTTTTTCACTGTGTATGTCATGAAGTTTGGCTCATTACAAAATATTTTATCAATAAATTTTTGTAATTAGAGACTGAAACAATTAAAAACTTCAGTCAAAAATTTCCCCAATTTTCAGTTTCCCCCATTTTAACTTTTTTGTTTCCATCAAATTAAAAAAAATCAGGGTAACATGCACACTAATGTTTAAAAATTGTATGTAATTTTTGTACTTAGGAAATATTGAAAATTGAATGAGCTAAAATTCAAAAACAAAAACTGTTTTTGCCAATTGTCAAAAATGTTTTTGCATTCTTGAATGTATCTCAGTAAAGTTTGAAGATTTTTCAAAATTTCAAACAGTGAGATTTAGAAAACATTTGTGTGCTTGCAACATTGAAAGAAATTTGAAAATACAGTTGAAATTGCATTTTTACCAAATTCTTAAACTTGGCAAAATGGAAGAAAAGAATATCCAGGAATTCAATGTTTTCAGTTTAGCTCATTGTAAATTTTCAGGATTTTAATGCAATTTCAAACTTTTTGGCAGGGTTACATGAGCACAGATGTTTTACAATTTTACATATTTTTATGTATGAAAAATGTTGAAAATTGAATGAGTAAAAATTTGAAATTTAAAATTGTTTTTTCCTGATTTTCATACGTTTTTCAAAAAAGTTTTTGCATTTTTGATTTTATCTCATGCAATTTTCAAGTTTTTCAAAAATTTAAACAACGGAAATTTAGGGAACATCTGTGCGCATGTAAAACTTTAAAAAATTTGGAAATTGCTGGAAAATTAAAATTGTGACATTTTTTTAAAGTTGGAAAAACGGGAAACGGAATTTTCAAAAAAGTCCGTTTTTTTGAGTTTAGCTCATGATAACTTTTTTTTCACTAATGGAAGATAAATCATAATTTAGGGGTGAATGCGCATGGATGTTTTGTGATTTTACATATTTTTTTAATGGGGCAAAATCAAAAATTCAAAAAGCTAAAATTACAAATGTAAAAGTGTTTTTTTCCAAATTCACACCCGTTTTTGAAAAAAGTTTTGCGTTTTTCACTTTAACTTGATGAATTTTTAAGCTTTTTCAAAATTAAAAAAAGAGAAATGTAGCAAACATCATGGCGCTGCTTATGCTGGTTTCAAAATGAAGTTTGCTTAAAAATTGAATTTTTGCCAAATTTTCAAATGCTAGACGCCGGGAAACGGGACCCTCCTGCAGGCCTCTCTGGGGGCTCTGTGGGAGGGAGTTTGGAATTCCTAAAGGGCCCTATGGAAAAAGCAAGAGAGGTGCGAACCCAGAAACGTTCATACGCTAGTAACTTTATTATAGGGGATTTCACTCAGACTTACTCACTATGAGTCAGTTGCAAAAAATTGATATACAGTACGAAAAAATATATTTAAAAACAGAAACAAGAGCAAAAGTAATTTAATAATTACATGAAGAAATGCGTGATGGGCTTTATATCACCGTAACCTTGAATATAGAAGGTTAGGACACACTACTAAAGTCTCATAATTCAAGGTGAAGGCCTTGACAATTGTGTCTGCCTGAGGGCCATTCACCGCATACATTTCGAAAAGGCCACAAATAAGGTAGGTTTTTCCAACTTGAATATTCCTACTCACCTTAATTTATGTCGAAACTCATCAATCTGTCATGTCCGCTTTTTTTTTTAGGGGGAAAGGAGGGAAATTTTCATAAATGGCGTAATCTAGGGAAACACGACAAGTTTGCTGAAGCTTCGGCACAAAACGTATATACGCACATAGAAAGAAACACCTTTCTTCTTCCTATATAGGTCTTGTGAAAAAAAGAAAGCAAGGGGGTTGCATTCTACACTGCTGGGGGCAGCACAGACAGGTTGCACATCCGAGTACAAGGCGTGATTTTCCCAGGGTCACGGGTGCGGGATACGGGTTCCCTTCATATATATATATTGTACTCGTATACACGACCAGTAGCAGTGCTTTGGTGCTCAATAGTTCGCCCGGAAAAAGTTCCACACTGGCCCTGAAAGATTAATCTCCGCGTGCGTTGTGCAGTGCAGAGCCCGGAACCGGAAGTAGAGGTCCCGTAAATCCCATCGCTTCGCAATCACGGCTTCCCGGCGCTTATTGAGGACTCCATCGCAGGCAAAATTGCTTCCCCTGTATATCTATCTGTGTATGTATGTATGTACAGTAGATGTGCACAGGTGAGACGAGGGGAAGGTAAAAAAAAAAGGCAGAAAACAACACATGAACAAGAACACACACACACACACGGGGCAGAAAACGTTTCCTGGGTCCATTTTCTAGCGGTTTTCCCGTCTTCATTGTCTATATAGTGAGGCCTCATCCTTGTCTTGTTGCAGAAGAAAAATAGGAGACACAGCAGAAGCTCATTAATTATTTCAGCGTGAGTCGCTTCCAGGAAGAAAGGCAATCCAATTTCCGTATTTATTAGATCGGCAATGAGGAATTAACGCTGGAATTTTAGCACAAACCTGAACGGATGACTCAATGTATACGCATCTCTTGGGCCGTTTTATGCAATTCCATCTTGCATTCGTCTAAGAAGTGTTTTCTTGTAACAGTTTGATTTTAATCTGCACCTATAACCATGGGTATGGTTAGGTATGCAATTTTTTTGCGGAAAACTGTACCCAAAATGGGCGAGTATACCCGACAGTGTATACCATTTACCACTTTACCATTCTGCATCCCTAAAAAATACCTGGACTGAGAAGGAAAGCCAAAGTCGCTGATAAGTCCAGTTTTTTTATTTTTTCCATTTGCAGAGAATTTTGAGTTTTGAAAAATCCTCTGCAGGGCGGATCCTCACTTTTTTGCAGTCCTGCCTCAGGACTCAGGAGGAATGTTGAAGGCTTCTGAAAAGGAAGCATTTTGAGAATGAGGGCCCCTCCCATGTATATATGGGAAACGTTTATTTTAACTAAATTCATCAAGAAAGTTTACATTTTGAAAGTAAAATTCGAGCATTAACCCTTGGATGGTGGTGAGTTGCATTCCATCTCATGCAGGATGAAACCAGGGGTTTTCTGTAGGCAGGAGCATTGTGTTGACCAAAGGTCACCAAAAATGCACCAAGGTGGCAAAATTCAAGTTGGAAAACATCCAGAAAGAATGAATCCTATTGTTTTGAGAAACCTAAAATGTTAATGTTAAGCCAGGACTTCAGGGGGGGAATGCCTCCCATCGGTGAGAATTTTATTATCATTTTCCTGTAAATATTTCTTAAAGGGAGAGAGAAATGGCTTTATCAGACGTTTTCCCGCCTTAAACCTTGATTCAAGAACTTTTTCTTTCATCAGAGCTCATGAGCACAATATTTCGCAAAAATTTCCCCAACTTTCCACAGAAGGGTTGCCATTCCTTTTGATACATTCATGACAATAGAATATCACCCACAGCAAGAAATTTCATGCTTCCGAATTGCTTTCCTTCAACAATTGAAAAATCATTTCTCTGAACTCGATCTACAATGTCTCATCAAAATCACATCAGCAACTGAAGAAGCTATATGTTCATACCGTCATCCAGTGGCATAAAAAAAAGCACCAGAAAACTGTATTTACTTTTCTCTCGCACAGATGTAGCCAGTGCATAAATCCTACTCATCGAGCATATCTCGCTTCTGAAGGGCATGTAAAGCCAGGAATCTAACGCTATATACAGCAACTTTTTCACTGTAATAACCCCTAGCATGAAACAACGTTTCAATTTCTGCTCTAGCACTTTTTCTTCGTCTCACAAATCCCCCTAACGTAGGAACACGAACAAACTCGCACAGTTGGAAAGCCTACCCATTTTCGTCCATTATTCCGACCCGGATACAGTATACACTCGCACGTGTTCCACGGAATTCCCCGATGCGTATACATATGTCAAGCAGTACCGATGATACCCCGATGAGTACATGAAACTACTCGTTATACTGCGTTGAAGGCGGGATACATATATACAGTATATACACTGTACACTAAAAGGCAGAACACACGCAAACTACTACATATATTTATATATATCAAGGGGGGGGGGGGGGGAGAAAGGGACAAATCAATTAGGACGCGCCTATGCATAAAAGACGGTTCGCATGGTCAATGCGGCTTCAATGCCCGCACCATGCGGGGACAGTACTATACGATACACACACATGCTGGGCGAGACCGTGCCAAGAAGGGATTCACACAGGGACAGGCGGTGTCAGCAATGGGATCGATCAGGTATGTTCCCACTGCTGGAGGAGCAATGAGATATATGTAGTCATATTAACGACCACAACACCCTTCACTTTACGCACGACACGCTGCTTATGCTGGTTTCAAAATGAAGTTTGCTTAAAAATTGAATTTTTGCCAAATTTTCAAATGCTAGACGCTGGGAAACGGGACCCTCCTGCAGGCCTCTCTGGGGGCTCTGTGGGAGGGAGTTCGGAATTCCTAAAGGGCCCTATGGAAAAAGCAAGAGAGGTGCGAACCCAGAAACGTTCGTACTCTAGTAACTTTATTATAGGGGATTAGATAGTCAATTGAACCATTATAGAGTTTAGAAATAACTTCAGAAAGTAATGGAATGCGCACTTTTTTTGGGGCAGTCGAAAAAAGGGAATAAATCGCTGATGTGCAATTGCAAGGGTTACTAAAATGGGTCGTCGTTACTTTCGTCTCATCAGAAGTTTGACAGAAATCACGAAGAATAATGTAGATGAAATTAAATGAGGGTAGTTACGCAGTATTTATAATATTACTAGGAAATAAAATTATACGTTTTCAGGTGATAATCTAAGTCGCGTTTGAGCATTTCTGACCTCACCGGTTGAGCATCTCTGCTGGCCTTAATTGCACAGACGGTGAAAACTTGCCAAAGAAGTCACGGCTGCAGCTGTGGGATTCTGATGGTGCGACTCATTTTACCTTCCTCCAAATCCGCGATGAAATGTCTCCAAAAGTTTGACGAGGCTTCATTTAAAGAGCAGCAAAACTTATCAAGCTGTCCCACCCAATTAAGTTCGCATCCATGCCGTGGACTCATCACGTGCGTCTTTCTTCTCTCCCCCCCCCCTCCTCCCCAGCACCCACTTCATTAATTTTCATTTCACGTCAAAACCCGTGCCCACTTAAAAGAGCCCCGCAGTACCCAGCAGAAAGCCCGGAAATTGAATTTACTTCCGACTGCGGGACGCGGCTTCGTCCGACAGGTCCTAGTGTGTAATCTGGTTGCCGCAGCGCAGGAATGCTGCGAAATATTATCGAGCCTAAACCCCGCCGAGTCGGGATTTGAAGAGAAATGTGGCCCCGAGTCCCAACGAAGTCGTGCCACGCATTGCTGAGTTATTTACATATGATTTACCCGGCCCTGTCGTGGGCGTGTGTAACTCCCTGTTATTTAAATTGCAATTCGCGCCGGCTTGGAGAGATTCCAATTCCTATTTTCATTCCTGGCTCCTGCGCGAAAAAGGGGTTTAAGATCCCGGGGAAGATGAGAATGCAGTCCTTGGTACGGACTTTCAGACACATCTCATTCCTCGCTGTTACAGGGAACCACTGCGTCAGCAGAATAATGCAAAACATGTACAAAAATATGCTCCTCTAGGATTCTAATATTTTACCACCAGTCCGTGAAGTTTTTTTTTATATTAATTGCTTATTGATGAGATATTCGGACTGTAGCGTAGACGGGACGACAATTTTTTTTTTTTTTTACTCACCTTAAGCCAATCTGATCATTCTTGTGAAATATAGAGAGAGATGACCCCAAAATACGGACACCCAAACATACCGACAATTCAACTTGGGGACGTTTGAAATGCTACGAAATTGCATCAGACCTGTCATCTGCCCAACATTTTTCCAACATTGGACACTTCTGGGAAAAGTGTTGGACACTTTTCCAGCATTTCCGGGAAAATTCAAAACCTTCATTTTTCAAAATTTCAATACACCTTTAAAAAATTGAGCCTTTTATATTCTTAGAAGCGAACAATTAATTGTATTACCAATTCATTAATATTTTAAATAAAAAGGTTAATTTTGTGATTATTATTTTTGAATATTCTCAATCATCTGTGCATAGTATGGCAAGACATGTACTTTTTATTTGCTTTTTGGGGTCCTTGTGATGCCAAAAGGTCAGATTCTGTGAGGCTTTCTTCTACATGGTTATATTCTGGATCTTTTAGTCAAGAAAATAATTTTATAAAATTTTTGGGGGCTTTATTTCCAATTTTTGATGAACTGGAGAAACAATTAAATTAGTTACCATTGAAATCTATGGTAAATCGAGATCCGACATGTGGACATTTCAACATAGGGACGAGGTTCCAACACGAATTATATCTGCATCTTGGGGTCTCACAACTGTGCGAAATATTGGTCGTTACTACACCCTAACCAAATTCCCTTCACTGTGAATACCGAACCACTTCCCCCGTATGGATCCCCCAGCCTCAGAACCCACTTGAACC
>CAJPEX010002134.1:0-15230 GCA_905338405.1 Notodromas monacha
CCGATGTCACGATTCCTTCTGCACAATCACGATAAAAACACACGCTGACATAACTCAACATCTTTTGTTACGTCATGTAAGGTCAGCGCTGAACTAACCTAATATCCCTTGTAAATGTCTATAAAAAAAAAAACTCTTTTAAAACAGGCAGCCACTGAATCACGGCAATTCTCAATTGCACTGGAACCACTGATCCCGTCTAAGCCTTTTAAACTCGACAGTCAAACTAGTTAACCTTCAGTTATTTTCTTCGCTGTCAACACACTCCAGCTAACTTCAGAAAATCCACTCCCTGAGCCGGTCCACTTTAAAACACGCACATCTCAACTCCGAAACGAAAAAAATATCCGCACGAAGATACTGCTTCACGGTCTTATTGTAAATCCAATTCCTTTAATCGAAAATCATTTTTTCATCGGTCATTCAAAATGGCCGGACTCTAAACGCTGAATCAGGATTCCTCAGTTGAAAAACAAAGCAAGCCTTCGATCAGAAATTTGCGGAGATTCTTTTACGCATTAAATTTATGCTTCGTAAACGTGTACAGATTGTTCAACAAATTTCCTGTGCAGTGAGAAATTCTGTAATTTTTGAACCGGGATAGACTTCACATAAATTCAAGAGTGTAATTACGAAAAAAAAAAATGCCTCCGCTTTTCCGATTGGCCGTTTGTGTTTGAGGAGAAAGTTTCGTCTTTTCTTACTTTGAAGAACACCTTGTTAATCTTGACATTCTCAAAGAAATTTTGATCGCAAGGTACACCTGTAAGCTCCGAAATATGCGAAGTACACTAATTTTTTTCTCACTGCACAGTTTACCTTCCGGACATCAAATACATCTTTTACATTCCACAGCTTATGTTTTCGCATTCCTCTTGAGGCTCACTGCTTTTATCGATGGAAACTCAGGAAGACGAGAAGAACTGGGCATTGATGACGGCAACATTGCCGTCAGTCAGCGATGCCAAAAGATGCGTTGCCCCGGGGGCAAATGACATCGACGTCATTGGTGCTTCCAACGTCATCATGCTCAATAATGCCAACCTAAAATTAGAAAACAAATTTTCTTTGATTGTGAAAAAATTAGATTTCGAAATTTAGCTCACCCGTGTATTTCCCGGATAGAGAGCATCCCAGCAATGTCTCCAGTCAGCAAATGGTCACCTCGACCAACCATACTCAGAATGGGATGCTGAGGTCGATGCGCGAACAAATGCTTTCCGTTCACCGAATAAATATCCAAGTGGCGATTTGTTCCAGTCTGGGCAGAAGCAAAATGTAAAATTAATTTAGAAAAATATGCAGAGGAAATTTTTGTACGAAAGTGGTTATAAAAAAAACCAAGTTGAAGTCTGTATCACATAGGAATTTTATTTTTGACACAGATATCGAAAAAAAAATTATTTTCTGAATTTGACATCCAGCCACTGCACCTGAAGTGGTTAAGCAAGAAATCCACAGGGGTTATTGATGATAATTCTAGAAAATTTCACAATTTATTTCTTCTGGCAAACTTTGATAAGAATTTCTGAGTACAGTACAAACTCAACGATACTGATTCGCTATTTACGAAATTAGTAGTTTCAATTCTTGGGACATACCTTCTCTTCAAAGTAAACTGCGATGTAGCCCATCGATGACATTGCCAGCAGAGACACTTCCGGGCCGCACATGTTCGCGTAAGTCGGCGGGATAAGAGAGAGCATGAAACATCCGTCTTGTATCGAATGAATATTTACGGTTCCATCCTTGAAAGGCAAGAAGAATTGATCAGGAATCCAATACTTCAAAATGAAGGGAAGGTAGGGTCTCGATTACAATTGTATCAATCGGAGATTCAAAAATGCACCGGGTCAATTTTTCAAAGATGAACGCTCAATTTAATCATTTGAAAATAAAATTACACGGCTTGCATCTAAAATGTTACTGACGATTTATTTCGAACATGAACATCTATTTCGATTTTTATTTTTTAAACAAACATTATATATAAACTTGGAGAAGCCTCTCTCATGATACATTTTCGGGGAATTACTGCAATGCACTGATTCCCTACATTCATTTTTTCAAAAGCAAGATATTTGAGAGCACATCATTTTTTTTCTTCATTCATTCTCATCAGGATACAGCATAATTGTAAAATTGCATTTCACTAGGCTAGACGATATTTGGTCAGGTTTACAATTCAGCAAGGAGTGGAAATTGTTTTCGTCATCAGGGGATGGATGTATTTTTAGAAAAACTTCGGTGCGAACCTCTGAACCACTCATGGCCATATCCAATTCTGCACAAAGTGACACGCAGGTCACGGGTGCATCGTGCCCGTAGAACGTGAATAAGGGTCGTGGATCCACCTCAAGGCTGCCAGCTGGCGGATAAGTGCCGCCAACTCCGACACCGACAACAGAGGCGACACCTGGTCCATTTGCTGACGAATTCGCCGGTCCGATCGCCCATAGAATACACGTGGTGTCCTTCGATCCGCTCATCAGGAGCGAGTCTGCTCCATCCACAGCCAAACATGTCACGACATCTAGATGAACGCAGGCGAAAATGAATACAAAGTTTACACGTATACACACACCAAAGACAAGTTGTTCTGTCAGTACAGTTATTTTCAAAAAGTTTCATTTTAGAGTACTGTATGATGCAAATTTATTTCTCTGAATCACCTCATCGATCAGATTCATTTCCGTGCTGTTCAATGACTGTTGAATTGCCTTCAAATACGTTATGGCACTTCCGGATTCACCAATCAAATTAACACCAGAAGTAGAAGGTCAGCAAAGAAATTCTTCGGTGACACAAGCATCAGCCAAGATTGTTTTTCAATTTTCAGGTTTAATCATAATTGATTGATTAACTTTTCTAACCATCCATTTCAAACTACGCAATGAAGCAGGCAAAACAAAATCCGATAAAATGTTTTTACCACAAATATAAATTTTGAAGCGAAACAAATTTTTATCAAGTCCCAACAGAAGGACTACAAAGTAAATTGAAAAAAATTATACATGAATCATCACATCAAACTTGCCAATTTTAGCATAACACTTTTTGGAGGAACATGTTTGGATTCTCCTGTTGAAAATTTCCTAATCGAGGGAGGTAAAATCTAAAATTTTCCCTTTCCAAATGTGACTCTGGATTCTCTTCCAAAGATCTCCATTTTTCAAACAATTGGGGGGAAATATTTAAAAGCCAGAAAAGGAAGAGTCTGAACAAATGCAAGTCAAATTTCGAAGAATATTTCCTGCCATTGATTTGTAAAATACTGATTAAAAAAAACAGTCAATGCAACAATCTTTTCTTCAAGTCCCGAAAATTTTGTTATAACCGGATTTTACTGAATTAGATACCTATGTTTTCACTATGCTGGAAAAGGCATATTCAAGTATGAAGGTTGTCCGGAAATCTAGCTTCACCCGGAATTTTAGGTTGGAAATGCTATTTAAAAATTCCAGCCAGAACATAAATGAGAAAAAATTGAGCATGCATGCGTCCAAAAATCTTTATAAATACAAAGAGAAAAATAGAGAAAAAAAAACATCTGAACCTGTAACACGTCACGAAGTACTGTATCGTATGTTCTTACCCAAGTGTCGATGAAGGACTTGAATGATTTTAGCTTTGCTTATGAAGAAAACTCCGACAGATCCATCCCAATGCCCGCCGCAGAAAATCGTCTTTCCGTCATTCGACGCAGCAAAAACCTTATCACTCAACACCAACGACGGGTCGAAACACGCACCACCGATCCTCTTCATGCTCCTCGGGTTATGCATGGTATTGTCCTTGAAGAAGGAGAACCCGTGTGGGTTCGCTTTGTCAGAACGGCAACCAGGCATGGTTTCCCACGATCCCACTCGCCGTCAGGGTCAACAACGTGTCCATGCCCGAGTGCTGAATGAACGAGGCTCGTCCAGGTGAATGCTGATGAAGCGGGATGAAACAAAGGATGACCGGGTCATTTCTCGTAGAAATTGGCAAGTTTTTCGAAGCCAGGTGCTGCGTGAAAGCCAACAGATTCGGCGGTTTGTAGTCTTTGGACGCGCGGAAGATGAATTCTTCGTGGGAGATGCGACGAGGATGTGGATCTCGCAGCAATTGGCAAGGAGTTTGGCCAAAATTATTTATCATGCCTTCGATTGCAGCTCTTTCTGCGGAATCCGCGATCGCGTCCAAATCCACCGCTCCCTCGTAACTACAGCATAAAAAAAGGGGCAATCGTTTCCTCATTTCAAAATTTTTCTTCGTCGATTACGTTCCTTTTGCCGAATATGACGATTGAATGGACATAAATGGACTATGTCACAAACCTGCAATAGTAGAACACATTCAGAGCTTCAATAGCAGGCGATCCTTTCTGCTTGTAGCCGAAAATCAAGTCGATCCAATTATGCAACGTCTGCGTCACGAACTCGCTCTCCTGCAAATTGCACAAAATATTTCCAAAAAAATAAAAATAATAACACTTGATATCACGACAGAAACAAACCAATGCTTTTCGATGTTTATGAATGAAATCCTCGGGATTTGAAGCCCAAGGCGGCAAAATCACGTCGTCAACTCGAACTCCACTCTGCAGTTTCCCCAAATCGAATTTGTTGGCATTGCTCAGGAATTCAGGCAAGTAGAAAAATTCGGGAATCAGTTCTTTCACATCAGAACCCCCTTCCATGAGAAGTTGCCAAGTGCCCTTCAGGGAATGAAACTGGCGATCAGCAACATCGAACCTGGAAATGAGGGAAAATTGTGAATTAATATCCCCTTCATTATATACCGTAATTATCCAAACCTCATTAAAGAAGGATATTCGATCTGAGAAAACATCAGCGAAGAAAAACTTCAGCTAAATAATAATATGACACTTTTTTTTAAGGTTGCATGAAGCCTGTCAAAAATTTTGAAGAAAAACCGTCAACATAGGCTTGGAATCTATTTGCTTTAAAATCAGGGGGAAAATATGATTTCAAAATGAAAAAAGAACGACGCCACACACAATTTCGAAAATATGAACGATGTTAAATTCAGAATCAATTCCAATTTTGAATTACTAGCTGATGAATCCGAAAGCGCGAATATTTTCAACTCAATCTAACGCGACATTCCACGAATTTTCAAAATTGACACTTGATTTCAATGATTTGAACTTTTCGGAAATCACAAAATCAGCCCGGAAACATCGTCTGAAGGGAAGGGCGAAAGGATTGATAATTAGAAGAAACAATGATCGAGTCAGGAAATCGTTCAGAATTTCTTCACGAGAATCCAATTATTAAAACCATTAAAAAAAATTCTGGCATTGATCCGCGAAATAGAAAAAATTCGGAATACTGTACACGCATGAATCAGAGAACCCACTTGAAGCATCATTTCACAGCAAAATGAGAAAGAAAAAAAATTCTGCCTGAAATTGAATCAATACGACCTTGGGGTTCGGAAAAACTGCCTGATGTATCGATAAAAATTACCTCAGGTCTCTCGAAATCTGACCGCGCCCCGATAAACACATCCGATGACAATCGCATCTGACAACATTCGGCGAGCTTCAAACAAAAGAATGAGTCGTCCCAGTCAAAACCCACAGTAATTGATGCCACTAATTAAAACTAACGATAAAAAATGTATCCTTGAAGCGACTGGATTTGACGCGATTAGCAAAATTTATGACCACTCTCATTCGAGGGAGATTATTACTAAAATATGAAATCGTGCCAAAAAATTACGATTCCCAGGAATCAAAGACTCTTGAATACAGAGATTTACGGGGGATATATTTCGTTTCATTTTTCAATTATTTTTCAAAATATTGAAAATAATTATCGCGAAGTCCGCGATAAATCAAAGCTCTTCGCGGAATTCGTAATGCCAGTATTTCAGGAGTAAAATTACGCGATCACATTTCTGAATGGATCGTCGATGAATGCAGAACATCAATGGTTTGAAAGACCGATTCATCAGTTCGCAAGAAAATCAGTTACGCTAAAAACCTCTCCATCTCCCCAAATCATGATTAGCCCTTTGGCTAAATTAGACAAGTTGTTGAAACCCAGGGGATATCTCGGACCCTCAATCGTAAACAATTGTTGCGATAACACAGGAACTCGGGGGTGAAAAAAAACACCAGTTCCCGAGTATATAAACTCGGGGGAATCCGAAGAAATGACCATCAGTGCTCATCAGAGAATCCCAAAATTTGCGTACCAAGTGCCAACTTCTCACAATCCAACAAAAAGTACAAAATGCTTTTCGAAACGGTGAGTGAAATAGTACTGTTTTGAATTACGAGGGTTGCCAAATTTTTGAAGAGGTTCAAGACCCCTTCGCAAACTTCTAATATCCAGTCAACTTTTGAAACATTATTTTCTCCTTCACCTTTCCTTATATTAAATTTTCCCACTTTTAATATTTAAAAACGGCAGTTGAACAAACGATGTGCTCATGTGGATCGAATATTTCGTGCAGTGAAAAGACTCCCGAATCAAAAGCAACATCTGAATATTCTAAAGCTTACATGAACTCCAAGAATTACTACTTTCTTCAACAACAAAAATTCTACCTCCAATTCTGATGTGCACGGCAAGAAAATAAAATAATGAGAAATATTCATTCACTCAAAATTTTGGTCTTCGTTTCCCTGAAAAGCGACTCAGAATATTATAAATTCGAAGTGTTTTATTTTTATTTTTACCTAAAATTTCCATGACAGACCAGGCTCAGAAAAAATGCGAGTTGAACCATCAGTTTTGCAATTAGGGATCGCAGAAAATTTATTTTAATCTGCAATGACAGTAGCTGAAATATTATGGGATTAATATAGATAAAATTTGGCACTCAAGGAAAAAAAAACTTGATCGGTTTAAACCATCAGTTTTGCAATTAGGGATCGCAGAAAATTTATTTTAATCTGCAATGACAGTAGCTGAAATATTATGGGATTAATATAGATAAAATTTGGCACTCAAGGAAAAAAAAAACTTGATCGGTTTCTATGAATACAATTTCAGATACTGCTCGCATTGACAGCATCGCTGATGCCGACGTCATCAGCAAACCTAAAGACAAAACGCGACACCGGAACCACGAGCGGCTTAGAAACCGTTTTTCTGCGACCTCCGTCACCCCTTCAGGTAACTGATTCAAATTAAATAAATATTTAAAATATAATTGCTGAGAATCTCTCTCTTTCATCAGCCCTCCAGTTACGATTCATTAATCGGTCGTCCCTACGCACAACCGACGACGACGTCGACGCCGACATACACGACAGTGACGCATCGTCCGATGTACGAACCGCCTCCACGCTACGGAAGTGACAATGGACACCATTCGGCGCCGACGTATCCGCCACCAACCTACACTACCCCTAAACCAACTTATCAAGCACCGGTTAGTTGTATTTCTGTTCAAACTAAGAGGAAAATGCTAAATTAAAAATTGTCTTCAATTACCGAATTTTATTCTTTTAACGAAGAGATGAACTTTGGTACTCAAATGATTTAATATTTTCAATTCTTTAAAAGTAAGAAAAAATATATCCGTTGCCCCCCCTGAAAAAAAATATAGTAAAATCTCGTCGTCGCAACGAAGCATTTGTGGCCTCAAAAAGGCTTCGTTATGAGCGAAAATTCGTTAAAACAAAATTAAAATAGCATTGTGGCTATTCGTTGTAAAAAGGAATTCATACTAAAATAAAACTAATCCGTTGCATAACCATTAATTCGTTGAAAAGAGATTCTACTATGTTACTTTTTAACGCGACGTTCTTCGATTTATGTCACTAATTTATCTCATCAGCCAGGCTAATAAAAAGCATCATGTGACAATCGATATTTGACATTCGGAAAAACTCTTGCGCTTTCTCTTACTTGAAAATGAATACCCCCACACGAATGCTTTTCTAAAACACACATAAGTCTTTCGCATTCGTCCCTATACTTTGATTCAAGAGAATGGAGCCCAGCTCTTATTACAGCCGATTCGCATGTTCAAGGACTCACTCAAAATATAATCTAATCCAACGTTGGCGCGATTGAATTTTTTTTTCAAGGCGGTCACCGAAATACTGTACAATATTAACTGTTTCTCAAACAGAAATATAATAATCATTGATGCTTTTTTTTAGGCGACGTACAACAACCCGGAAATCGTTGTGCTCCAGCCGGTGGTAAATGGATACGGAACAACAATTGGCTACTTGATTCCAGCTGCACTCGTACGCACCGACGGACCAACAATTTTGACGATCGTTCCCAAATTTACGCCATACGGAACCCAGCAACAACAGGCCGAAACCGAATTCGTCGCCATTCCCAGTCATTTCACCCCGAACCCACCAACGTCTTACAACGACGGAGTACATTAATTCAATCAAGAACTGAAAAAGGACAAGGCGTCATTTGAGATTTATATGCATTCTACGAAAATCTCCGGCTTTCACTTTGTGCAATTTCGAAGTATTAAAAATGGGCTTTTCTGCGGCAATGAAGCATGAACATCGTCCTGAATAAAAGAATCGTTAAAAATATGTAAGGTTACGATTGGAAGGTGAAACTTCTAGCTACACGTCTCTGCACTTTCCAAGGTGAGCGTGGTTCTTCACGTTTTGAGGCCGCCTTAAGCTCATTACGCAAGGCATTACTTTGAAACCGTGCCACCCTGAAAAATAGTCAGAAAGAGCATGAATTTTCGTTAAACTCACGCGAATCACATCACGTAATTTGGCGTTTCTATCAAACCTCAAAAATATATCGAGAATGTCGATTGATAGTTCAAGCATTTTTTTCCACGCTATGTTTTTAATTAAAAATGAGATAAAAATTAAGTCTACACTTACTGGATGAGGATTTCAATTGCTCGATAGCAAAGCGATAAAAGCGTCTGCAAATTTATCAAAAATTTCAGAGCATAGAAGTTCAACCTAATTTTCCGGACAAAACGTGATCAATTAGAACAGAGGTCAGAAAATAATCAAATTATTCGGTAAAAATCACATTCAATCTCTATCCAACGAAACAAGCCTATTCACAAAGGGATAAGGAAACTGATGACACTTTTTGAAAAACCTTCGTACTTCCGATCGACTCCTTCATTCTCTCACGTATAACACGAACACTCACCAGACATGTCCTCGAACGTCTCGTACTTTTGCCGGACTTCGGCTTCATTCTTCGGATTATGGTGTGGGTACCCGAACGAGTCCAGGGACTTTCGTGAGTGCAGCAATTCCAAGTTTATTGGGCTTAGTATTAGTCGGTCATAGGTTCCTTTGTGACCTATGACGCTGTTCAGCAACATGCAAGACGCAGCAATCGTATTCAGCTGCAAACGAAATCATCACATTTTTATTTATTTTTTCGCAACTTCAAGCGTACAAGCGGGGTAGAAATTGAAAGATGCTCACATGCATCAGGTACTGAAAGTTGGAAATTTGCCGGTTCACCCATTTCTGGGTCAATCCCGATGATTTCAGAATGTGAGCAGGTGGACGACCGCTTCTCGAGAGAAGATTCGGCGGACGAACGCCGAGCAAAGTTCGGAAGACTCGATTTCGACTCTGAAAATGACACAATTCACAAAATATAAAACCTTTTTCCCTTTCTCCTCAAAAAATGGAAGATTAGTAAAACACACTTTTGTGGAAGGGAAGTTGATCAGGTGCGACGAATGGTCCGTCAGGAAGAACTCGACTGCCGATCGCCTCAGGTTGTACCTCCGCAAATGAATTTCTCTCAGCCGATTCATCGGAATCTATCGAAATAAACACAAAAAGATATTTCATCAACTCTGATCAGAAAATACTGAGAAAACACATTTTTAAAACCATTGACAAGAGAAAAAAAAACACATAAATCCAGGCATTACAAAAATACTACGAATATCCTCGACCAAAACGGCATTTCCGGACTCACCCAGAAATCTTTTCTTCCCACGTCCTCGATAAAAGGCGAAAGATCACAAAAATGCATGTGAGAAGAATTCACGTCGAGTTTTCCACGCACTGTCGACATTAGTTCCACCAGGAAGCAATCCTCACTCAAGAGAATTTTCATGGGTGATCCCGGACAGCCAGCTCTTCTCGCAGGACTTTCATGGTCTCCCAACCTCAAGAATTAAAAGATAAATTATTTAATAGTTGAAAAGTTAAAATTTCCAAAAAAGGTAAAGGCTCTGGTTGCTTTTTATAATGTATCATGTCATATTACCAGTCAAGTGTAAAGGTTACGTAAGTAGTTTCTTTATAGGTAATTAATCCTCCGAGAAAAATTATTGACATTAAAGTGCAGCATTATCATGAGATTCCGAGATTCCGAAAATAAGGATCTTCCATTCACGACATTACCGATAAATATAATGGCTTAAAAGGTTTTTTTTAATGCGGAGGAAACGAAAGTTTCTAAAATTGGTTCTAAATCCCACTGACGTCGATAAGAGCTCAAATTTTTACCCGATTTTAACGTACTGTCTTATGCTTTCATTGGTGCTCCTTCACGCTTGATAACAATAATCATCGAAAATCCATTACAATAAAAAGCGATGAATTCCACGAGACGATAATTTTTTTGCGCCAAATCTCACATGGTTTGAATGGCAGCAGTTGTCGGTGCACTAGGAACACTGCTATCGTCATCTTCTGTAATCTCATCCTCATCATCCTCGGTTTCGTTTTTTCGACGAACTGCCTTCTGTGCGATTCCCCATGGCAACACACTATCACTGGAACACCTATGATAATCTCCTGAGGAGAGACAACACAAATAATCAATGCAAAAATTGAAATTTTTTTCTGATTAAAGAGAGAGATAAAAACCTTGATTGTCTCTCAACTTCGAGGCTTGCGAATGATCGTCGAAGCTCGGATTCAACATCATCCACACAACCGACGACGACGTCGACGCCGACATACACGACAGTGACGCATCGTCCGATGTACGAACCGCCTCCACGCTACGGAAGTGACAATGGACACCATTCGGCGCCGACGTATCCGCCACCAACCTATACCACCCCTAAACCAACTTATCAAGCACCGGTTAGTTGTATTTCTGTTCAAACTAAGAGGAAAATGCTAAATTAAAAATTGTCTTCGATTACCGAATTTTATTCTTTTACCGAAGAGATGAACTTTGGTACTCAAATGATTTAATATTTTCAATTCTTTAAAAGTAAGAAAAAATATATCCGTTGCCTCCCCTAAAAAAAATATAGTAAAATCTCGTCGTCGCAACGAAGCATTTGTGGCCTCAAAAAGGCTTCGTTATGAGCGAAAATTCGTTAAAACGAAATTAAAATAGCATTGAGGCTATTCGTTGTGAAAAGGAATTCATACTAAAAAAAAAAAAAAAAACCCGTTGCATAACCATTAATTCGTTGGAAAGAGATTCTACCACATCACTTTTCAACGCGACGTTCTTCGATTTATGTCACTAATTTATCTCATCAGCCAGGCTAATCAAAAGCATCATGTGACAATCGATATTTGACATTCGGAAAAACTCTTGCGCTTTCTCTTACTTGAAAATGAATACCCCACACAAATGCTTTTTTAAACACACAAGTCTTTCGCATATGGCCCTATACTTGGATTCAAGAGAATGAAGCCTAGCTCTTATTACAGCCGATTCGCATGTTCAAGGACTCACTCAAAACATAATCTAATCCAACGTTGGCGCGATTGAATTTTTTTTTTCAAGGCGGTCACCGAAATACTGTACAATATTAAACTGTTTCTCAAACAGAAATATAATAATCATTGATGCTTTTTTTCAGGCGACGTACAACAACCCGGAAATCGTTGTGCTCCAGCCGGTGGTAAATGGATACGGAACAACAATTGGCTACTTGATTCCAGCTGCACTCGTACGCACCGACGGACCAACAATCTTGACGATCGTTCCCAAATCTACGCCATACGGAACCCAGCAACAACAGGCCGAAACCGAATTCGTCGCCATTCCCAGTCATTTCACCCCGAACCCACCAACGTCTTACAACGACGGAGTACATTAATTCAATCAAGAACTGAAAAAGGACAAGGCGTCATTTGAGATTTATATGCATTCTACGAAAATCTCCGGCTTTCACTTTGCGCAATTTCGAAGTATTAAAAATGGGCTTTTCTGCGGCAATGAAGCATGAGTATCGTTCTGGATAAAAGAATCGTTGAAAATATGATTCCAATGCTAACCTTCCACTTTGAAGATCGATGTGCAGAGACGTGAAAGGTTCCACTCGCACCAAGAAGTGCAAAACTCCGGCGGAATTCGAGTAATGCGTTCCGTAATGAAACTTTGGCACGGTTCCTAAAAAATAATCAGGAAGAGCATGAATTTTCGTGAAACTCACGCGAATCACATCACGTAATTTGGCGTTTCCATCAAACCTCAAAAATATATCGAGAATGTCGATTGATAGTTCAAGCATTTTTTTCCACGCCATGTTTTTAATTAAAAATGAGATAAAAATTAAGTCTACACTTACTGGATGAGGATTTCAATTGCTCACAGTTTTCGATAGCAAAGCGATAAAAGCGTCTGCAAATGTATCAAAAATTTCAGAGCATAGCAGTTCAACCTAATTTTCCGGACACAACGTGATCACAATTCAGAACAGAGGTCAGAAAATAATCAAATTATTCGGTAGAAATCACATTCAATCTCTATCCAACGAAACAAGCCCATTCACAAAGGGAGAAGGAAACTGGTGACACTTTTTGAACAACCTTCGTACTTCCGATCGACTCCTTCATTCTCTCACGTATAACACGAACACTCACCAGACATGTCCTCGAACGTCTCGTACTTTTGCCGGACTTCGGCTTCATTCTTCGGATTGACCACACCCATGGGCTTGCTCAGGTCCCTGAAAGCACTCACGTCGTTAAGGTTCAAATAACCCGAATCATAATCAGCCAGTATCCAAGGAAACACTGGATACTGCGACAAGTCGTTGTACGTTCTGCCAGCAATCGTATTCAGCTGCAAACGAAATCATCACATTTTAATTTATTTTTTCGCAACTTCAAGCGTACAAGCGGGGTAGAAATTGAAAGATGCTCACATGCATCAGGTACTGAAAGTTGGAAATTTGCCGGTTCACCCATTTCTGGGTCAATCCCGATGATTTCAGAATGTGAGCAGGTGGACGACCGCTTCTCGAGAGAAGATTCGGCGGACGAACGCCGAGCAAAGTTCGGAAGACTCGATTTCGACTCTGAAAATGACACAATTCACAAAATATAAAACCTTTTTCCCTTTCTCCTCAAAAAATGGAAGATTAGTAAAACACACTTTTGTGGAAGGGAAGTTGATCAGGTGCGACGAATGGTCCGTCAGGAAGAACTCGACTGCCGATCGCCTCAGGTTGTACCTCCGCAAATGAATTTCTCTCAGCCGATTCATCGGAATCTATCGAAATAAACACAAAAAGATATTTCATCAACTCTGATCAGAAAATACTGAGAAAACACATTTTTAAAACCATTGACAAGAGAAAAAACACATAAATCCAGGCATTACAAAAATACTACGAATATCCTCGACCAAAACGGCATTTCCGGACTCACCCAGAAATCTTTTCTTCCCACGTCCTCGATAAAAGGCGAAAGATCACAAAAATGCATGTGAGAAGAATTCACGTCGAGTTTTCCACGCACTGTCGACATTAGTTCCACCAGGAAGCAATCCTCACTCAAGAGAATTTTCATGGGTGATCCCGGACAGCCAGCTCTTCTTGCAGGACTTTCATGGTCTCCCAACCTCGAGAATTAAACGATAAATTATTTAATTCAACTTTTCAATTTTAAAGGTTTTTTCCATTTCCGAGACCAACGAAAAATATTACATAGTACAGTATAATGGTCAGTTCACATTTCCAATGCATTCATCAAAGAAATATCCATTAATTAGGAGGCTAAAAAATTATTGACATTAAAGTGCAGCATTATCATGAGATTACAAGATTCCGAAAATAAGGATCTTCCATTCACGACATTACCGATAAATATAATGGCTTAAAAGGTTTTTTAATGCGGAGGAAACGAAAGTTTCTAAAATTGGTTTTAAGAAATACGGAAAATCCCACTGACGTCGATAAGAGCTCCAATTGTTACCCGATTTTAATATATTGTATTAGTGCTTTCATTGGGGCTCCTTCACGATTGATAACAATAATCATCATTATTCATTACTGTATAATAAAAAGCGATGAATTCCACGAGACGATAATTTTTTTGTGCCAAATCTCACATAGTCTGAATGGCAGTAGTTGTCGGTGCACTAGGAACACTGCTGTCGTCATCTTCTGTAATCTCATCCTCATCATCCTCGGCTTCGTTTTTTCGACGAACTGCCTTCTGTGCAATTCCCCATGGCAACACACTATCACTGGAACACCTATGATAATCTCCTGAGGAAAGACAACACAAATAATCAATGCAAAAATTGAAATTTTTTTCTGATTAAAGAGAGAGATAAAAACCTTGATTGTCTCTCAACTTCGAGGCTTGCGAATGATCGTCGAAGCTCGGATTCAACATCATCCTCAATCGCATTCTCCACGCGTTCTCGTGACTCGCAAGTTTCCATTTCTGCTCGGGTATATTCCTGTTCGAAAAAAATGAGAAGCATTTTACCAACAAATAATCGAACACCAAATTTGAAAAGATTCCTTCAATTTATATTACGCTATCCTGCGCAACTCGAAGAAATATTTTCAATTCCATCCTTCCCTTTAAACATGAACGCGTAATTTTTTTTTTCAATTTTCGTATTCCATGCGTCACATTTTTTACACACGAACAGAATAATGTGGAGCCTTTAGAAAAACCAATGAGAAAGTCGGATGTAAACCGACCCTGAAATTCCCTCCGACGACATGGTGACTAACTACGTGACCGCAAGTAAAAGAGCAATGCAATTTGTAAAAAAAGTAATAAATCCTCTTGAAAAAAAAAGTAAAAAGCGCTACGAGCAACTAGGAATTCCCGAATCAAGTCGTGATCTTTCGTCGCTGACGAGAATTCGACAGCAGAAAATGGAGTCATTCAAACGCAAGTGTTTTGCCCACATTCCTACATGTCTTCCACAAGCGCAGGTGGCCCCAGGGCAAAGACAAGTTGCGCAACATTTTATTCCAGACTTGTTCCACCTTATTTGAATCTAAAATGAAAGAGTTGAGAGAATCATGCGATTCTTCGTCAAATTCCGAAATCGTTAAGCAACTTTTTT
>CAJPEX010002134.1:16421-43842 GCA_905338405.1 Notodromas monacha
CCCGAATCAAGTCGTGATCTTTCGTCGCTGACGAGAATTCGACAGCAGAAAATGGAGTCATTCAAACGCAAGTGTTTTGCCCACATTCCTACATGTCTTCCACAAGCGCAGGTGGCCCCAGGGCAAAGACAAGTTGCGCAACATTTTATTCCAGACTTGTTCCACCTTATTTGAATCTAAAATGAAAGAGTTGAGAGAATCATGCGATTCTTCGTCAAATTCCGAAATCGTTAAGCAACTTTTTTTTCCGAGTACGACCAACAGGTATTTACAGCTATTTTTTTCCGATGGTACTCGAAGTCACAGGTGACTTTTTCTTTTAAAGAACTCGGAGAATTTATGACCAAGAATCAAAACTGGTTCTAAAAAAAACCCAAGAAGAATGGCCAACAAGCCTGCAATACTACGTGACATTTAATCCGCCAAAATTTGATAACAGAGCAGATTTTTTATCATTTTAAATCACAAAGAAGCCGCGTGGGATTCACATGCCGTATATTGAAAACGAAAAAAAAAAAAAACTCACGGAAATAGTGCATTATCAAAGGACTTTTCGAACCTTGGTGGCCTACACGGATTGCGAGATCACTATTTCCTAATTTTTAACGTTCATTGCTGGCATTTTTTGCTCCGAAAAAACATGCCGTATTTTTTTCGGCCACGAAATGTATTGACAGAGAACTGAAATGGAAGCAACGTGTTACTGTCATCTCTGACACGGGAAAAAATGCCTTCCACATCTAAGTGATGAAAACCAGCAAAAAATGTAGAAATCTGGATTTCCGATTTTTTAAAATATCAAGAAGCTCATGATCCTCAAGTTTTTAAAGAGGAAAAATTACGCCATGTGAAACTTTCCAACGGCGTTCTTCAGGTAATAATACAGTCATTATCTTCAAGTTATTTTCAGACGCTGAATTTTTTGAAGACAACATACTTTCCTAAAAAATAAATGGCAGGAATTCTGATTCAAAAAATTAAACAAATATTCTACTACTTTTCGAAAGACAAAACTTTATCTCCCTCCAATTCAATTCACGGCAATGACAAAACTCAAAACAGCTGTTCATAAAATTCTTTTCCACGTAAAATCACCCTTGCAAGAAAAATCGTGACCTCCACGTCACATCGAAAAAAAAATTAAAACATTACAAGAAAAAAGGCGCTTATTCACATTTATAACTTGAACGGCTGCTGGTTTTCCACAAATAACCAAGATCACGCATACATTTCTTTGAAGAGTAACCAACTACCTTGTCGCCAGTTACTGAAAAACTATGTCTATATGAGGGAGTTGTTGCCAAAGAGACATCTTGCTAAAAAGAAACCCGCAGTTCCCCAAGAAGCGGGCCCCGGCATATAAGGTGGGTGCTATTGATGCTGTAGCATTAGGCCCACCAGGCAAATAGGCCCCCTGAGAATTCAAAAATTAAATTCCACAAGCTGGTGAATTTCAAATTTAAAATTCCGCGAGCTGGGGAATTCAAACTTTTGAGAGAGTATGAAAAGTTTTCAAAAGCAGAAAAGAGAAAAGTATGAAAGATTTTAAAAATTAGGCATCACTAAAAGTTAAGTTCGTGTGACGTCACACGAACTTAATTTAACAAAAGATACACGTACGTGTATTTCCCAAATATACGTATTTGGGAAATTGTCCTTTGGTTTAGTGCCTGAACAAGTACCAACTCTCTTGTCAATCATTCCTGTATTGAAATATGTCCAGGTCTATTATCAAAAACAGGAAATGCAGCGTCACAGACATCATAGGAAGGAAAAATACAAACAAAGATTTCAATTCCAGTCAAGCCCTGGTGGTGGTATAAAAGTGTCTCTCCTGTGAGTCCTGTCCCCACTTCAAAAGCCTGTGGTGGCTTCAAAAATCTTATGAAGAGATTTTTATCATGCTTGAAAATTACAATATTTTATTTCTGAAAAAATCAGTGATTTATAAACAATTGTGATGATGTTGAAAATTAATTTTTTTTAAATCATTCTCTGCTGTGCCTCCTTATCCCCCTCCCCCCTTTGTCATTGTTCTGGGTTCCATAAATCCAAATGTCCCTTTTTTGCAATGAAGATTCTTTTTGAACACACCCCTAAAAAAATCTTTTTCACCTTGCATCCTGGGAAACAGGACGATATCCCCCCTGCAATATTCTAAATTCTTTACATATCCCTGTGTATCTTGTAGTGGGAAAATATGTCTTCATCTTGAATTCTTGCCAGATTTTAATATAAGAAAATTGACTGTTTCAATATGTATTTTCTAGAGTGTCCGTTGCTCTATACAGTCTATATAAATATTTTGGAGGTAATCAAGATATTTCCAAGTTGCTGAATGTTATTTCTCTTTGCTTTTTTTGGAGCCTCTCACTACATTCCAACGTGAACACGGCAAGTTTTTTTTGCAATGATGACACTGTAAAAAATTAAGAGAATTTCTAAATCTTAATCAAACTTTTTGGCAGGATTGGAATAAATTATTGTATTGAACTTTTACCTGACTTGAGCATTCATTCAGAAATGCAATTTTGTTCAAGTGCTCATGGGATGAGCACCACATTTTTTAAAATATCCCAAGTAATCCACACAGCATGGGTTAAAATTTGGTTAATTTGTTAATAAATGGAATATGTGGATGTAATTTCGACATGCAATCCAAGTTGAAATTGAAATTATAATGAGAAATCTCTGTTTTTAGCCCAGACACATACTTCATCATCATGAATTTCTTGGGATATGTACATCATTTGTGCCATGAGTTGAACAACTGATATTTTTGTACCCATTCCCATCCTAACCAAACAATTCAAATTATTATCAAATGCACTGAGTTTTATGTTGGAGCATATACTTGGAAATTTGTAATTTAGATACATTTTCACATTGTTTTTGGATTTATGCTGCTGTTAATAAATGTTTAATGAAGGCAAGGTGGGGCATTTTCACTTTTGAGGAATTCAAGTAATATGTGTTGTAAAAATGGCAAGTGGGGGGGGGGGGGGGGGGGGGGGGGGGGGCGTCGGGCGAAAGGTGGGGCATTTTCACTTTTGAGGAATTCAAGTAATATGTGTTGTAAAAATGGCAAGTGGGGGGGGGGTTTGGGGGTTTCATACGCTATCTGTAATATTTGAACACAAAACAGCCTGTTGGCTAATAATTCAGGTTTATAATTTGTTACAGTATATTCTTTTGAAAAGTGAATTTTGTACAAGCATAATCGAAAGCTTTGAAAGAGTCACTTTGAGTGTTTTGGTAAATGCCACATATCCAAATCCAGTTTTTTTCTCATACCTGTCTGATGCTCCTTCAAACAGAGGAGCATATCTTCTAGGACACTGTTTATTTGAAAGATAGGCATACAATTCGGGATGTAGCTAAAGAATTTCAATAAAAATATGTGAAGCACATTTTTTGAACACCAAACCTTCTCTACAAAAATATTTAGTCTTTAAAGAAATTGAAATGCTGCACCTTTTCATTTTTTTTGCATTCCTTCCACCATTTATGAAATGATTGCTATAGTCTATGCACAGAATCAAGCCCAACATTTTGTTAAAATTAGACAACAGCCTAAATGAGTTCATTACAATGATATATCCATAATATGGTGCCTATGGAGAAACTGCCAGGACCAAGAAAAAATGCATTATAATGAAAGTGTATTTTAATGATATTCATTGAGGCGGAATTTTACCATATCTTTGTGTGATTGAATTCTAGCCTCAGATATCCATTGTTTGCTACAAATTACATTTTTAATTGTGTGAGGAAAATTCATTTTTGCGAAGGAATATTAGGCCCATTTTTTTGCATCACGCCAAAATGTGGTTTAATCGGGCCCTGTCTTCACCCATTTCATAGGGGTGAATTTATTTTTGGTCACCTTATTTTTGGTCAATTTATTTTGATGAAGAGAGTGAGGGAGTCTATCTACATTTTATTCACCTGAGTACATTCACATTTCTAGGCCAATTCAAAAGACATGATTTGGCTTGCGAATAAATAACACCATAAAATCGAAAGAATAATGTCCTACATTACTTCTTATATGGTACAGTAGCTTGAATTTACGCAAAACAAAATTCATCTATCAGATTTATACTTTATTCAGTCTTGGAAAGAAAAACTATGATGTCCGAAACGCATCAAAAGAAAAAAATGTCTGTTATCAGATGGTTTGTAGCATTTCCGACGTGACCGTTGACAGTTTTCCTTGTTTATGCAAGACGGAACTAAAATTAACTGCTGAATACTGTAAATATCGTGCTAAATGGATTTATTGCTGCCTAAATCACGCAGGTAAGTATTTTGCATACGAATCCAGGACCCCAATAATTTTAAGATCCTCCCAGGATTCTTAAATGTTAGAATCGAAAGGAGTTTGTCTTCCATTTGTTCTTGGTACGGTAGGTAAATTTGTGCAACAAGCGAATCACGAAGTCCTCAAACTTTTTCTTCCGTGATCTATTCCGGTAGGAACTGCTCAAAGGCTTCCGAGCAATTTATATCTTTTTAAAACTCGTTAAACCGAATCGGCATTGTTCAACGCATCTCCCAGTTGACAAAAGTGTCGGTAAAAACATCGAGGCCCTGGACTCAACCAATTGTTCTTCTCCAAAACTTCCTCCAGGAAAAAAAAAAAAAAACATTTGTACAACCCACGCATTCGTCAAACTTTATCGCCACCTTTCCGTCGCCGCCGCAATAAAAACCCATCCTTGTCCAACATTCACGCAACTTTTAAGATGACATCCATGCCAAGGAATTCCAAAGTCGAAGGTCTCGAAGGACCTTTTTTTTTGTGTGTGTCAGTTTCGTCGCTACTGTTTTCGGCCCCAGGCCAGGTCACGTTCTTGTGTGTGTGTGTGTGTGCCGGGACTTCTCCCTCCAGGAAACATTTTCTAGTTTGCGTTTTTATGACGTTTTGTCGGGGTTTCCAGGGAAAATCGGTTTGAGTGATGCGAGTATAAAATGCGACGGGAGAAGCTGAGGTTGTCATCAGTCCCTCGTGCAGTGATCTACCAAAAAGATCCACTTCTCCAGTTTTTTTCAAACGCTCAAAAGACAAAAAATCTTCCGAAAATGAAGGTGAGTGAAGTCTTTCAAACGCTACGAATTGCCGAGAATATTTTAATCTGAATAATCCTCGTCAACGAATAAATGTAATGATTTTTCGCAAAATAAAATATTCCCTCAAAGTACCACACGAATTTATGCACAATTCTATCCTTTCAACTTGAGGAAACAGGTGGACGCTTTCTCCAATGGTTTCTCTTACAGCAATATTCTCGTAACAAAAAAATATTTCCTGGTCCTGTCATTGTAAACAGTAATTTAAAGGCCGCTCCAGCACTGATTAATTACCTTGATAATTTATTTCCCACCAAATCATTTTCGAAGAGCAACTCCACAATAGGGCTTTCTTATCTCGCAAGAAAATCTTGAAATATTTCGAGCTTTCTTCAATCACTTCATCCTTTTCGTCAGCATGGAAACGTGTGTCGAAATTAATTACGGAAAATTATGGTATTCCATTTCAACTCAAGAACATAATGAACAATCCTCGAAAATACTCCCTAAGAAAACAAGTTTCGGGCAATATAACGTGTGTTCCAGATTATTGTCCGAATTTTACAATTATTCAGCGATTTGCTGCGCAAACTTCAACTGGATTCCCCTTTTATTTTCGAAAGTGAAAGTGTTCAGTATTCCGCCAGAGAACATGAAGTTCAATGGAATGTGAATGATTTCCCCCCTCGAAAAGTATTACTACGAAAATAGAACTTATAAAACAATGTGAGCTTTGAAATATTTTGTGCTCATTTGCATGCTACACGGCACCTGTGTGACGACTGAAAAACGACTTCTCAAAGTGATTAGAATTACAGTATGTAAATAAAATTGGCACACTTTCCGTCCCTTTGTTGAAAGCGAAACTCAGACTATCCAGTACATTTGAACTTATTTCACGTTTTTTGTGAGCATTTCCACAATACTTCACTTTCTTTGGGGACTCTCAAATTTAAAAATAAATAAAGTCTTTGATTTAACCTGAGCTACAAGCTAAGAGTAAATAAATCCCTCGGAATTGGATAAATATTCACAAGATATTCTTGATTGTTGTACAGTATTTTCATGAAACTCACCAAAATCTCTAACAAATGAACAAGTTTTTATAATGCTGTACAGTAGAAGCTTGCTTGTCATAAAGAATTAACCCTTTAAAAAGTTGTTTGGTCCCTGTCCAATAGCAACAATATCAACTCAATTTTGCTTCGTTTATAACGAAATTTTTGCAATATCCCAAACGCTTCGTTGCAGCGATATGCTCTTTCAATCGTGAAGAAACTCGGGGGCGGTTTCTACCCCAAAAATGTTTCCATCTGTCGCAACGCAAAATTTCACTACACGTACTGCCAAAACTTGTTCCCAGGTGTTCGTAAGCATTTCCATGTTGCTCTGCATTGCGTCCGCAATGCCAGCAGCAGACAACAACTACGACACGCAAAGCACATTGCAACGGGCGGACTCTTCAGAAGAAGTAGGGAAAGCCGCATTGCCCGAGACGAACCCAGCAAATGTGGTCATTAGAACGATCGAAGCACCCGGTAGCATTGAGACTAAGCAAATCTTGCAACCCGCCAGGGCAGTTCAAGTCCGCCCTCTCACCTTCTTCTCGCAACCCCTCGTTCAGCGCTTCTCACAACCCGCGCAACCCATTTTCACCAGGTTCGCCAACCCGGCACCCACGCAACCCATTTTCACCAGGTTCGCCAGTCAGCCCGTCGTCACCAGGTTTGTTTCAGTTTATTCAAAGGTGCTCTTCAAAAAGAGGCTTTTTAGTGCAGCATTTAGACAGCTCCAAGCTGGAAATTCAAGACAAAAGCCAACATCAACTGAATTAAAAAAAGTTTTACGATTTTCGGATCCAGCAAGAATTTCAATTGTGATAGAATACATCTTCAACGCAAAAACTAGAATATGCAACTTTCTGTGTACAACGAATTTTTCTCTGAAGCGATTTCTTCTGGTCTCTAGCATTTCGTTGTAAAGAGTCCACCTGCATAAATACACGTTCGAAAGGAATGTACAGAGAAGTTTTGCGAATCGCCAACGCCGTTGAATGAAAAATAATTACCCCAACAACAATAACTTCTTCATTAAAAAAATTACAAATATTCAAATCTGAGAAAAAATGAGACTTTCGATATTTCCCGAATGGTTTGTCAAAGTCAGACTCAAATCGAGACTCACGATTCTATTCAAATTTTGTCTTCCATTGCAAATCCGGATTCGGCAAATCTGACAATTTTAATGTAGCAAAACGCGGGATTTGTCTCTTACACTTCAATTTTCCGGAGAATTTTCAAGTTCCTAGGAGAAGAAAAGAAAATGTCAAAATGTCGGTATCGAATTTCACAAATTCGAGAAGAAGGGGATCATTTCCTTCTCCCGCGAAAAATTAATTCCGAGGTGTTCTCGTTTAATTTCCGCAACAACAAAAAAACGCGCAGGTTCGTGCAGCCGACCCAGTTCGTGCAACAAGCAGCCCCGGTAGTGACCCGAGTCGTGCCCACGACCCCGATCCGAGTCACCCGCACCGACGAGGACGAGGAGTCCTTCGACTCGAACCCACAATACAGCTATGGCTACGAAATCAACGCCCAAGAAAGCTCCGTGTTCACGGGCCACAAAGAAACCCGCAACGGCAACGAAGTGACCGGTGAATACCGGGTACTCGAACCCACCGGCGATCTCCGAATCACTCGCTACACCGCCGGCGCCAACGGCTACAACGCCGAAGTCGAAATCCAACGAGGCGTCGGTCCAGTCTACGACCATTTGGCACACACGGCGGCTCGTCGCTCTGAACTCGTCCAAGTGGCGCCCAGACCCGTCGTTGTCCCGCAAAGAGTCGCCACGACCGTCATCACACGCGGCGACGACGATTCCGCAGAGAAAACGCAGCAGTTTGTGGACGCCAATGTATTGAATATCCGGGCACCACAAACCTCCTTCTTCGGCAACAACGTCGCGGCGGCGCCGATTCGCTACCAGTACGTCCAAGTACCGCAACATCAGCAGCAGTACAGCCAGTACTTTGGCAATCCCTACGCCGCCTACGTGCGCAGCGCAGTACCTACTGTTCGACGCACTGTTTTGCCCACGGGTGGCAGTACTTCCTTCACCAGGATCACGCACCCGGACGGAACCCACGTGGAATACTGAAAGCCCAAAGGGATTTTTTTTGGAAGGAATAGGAAATGAGTTTTAGAGCCCGCGTGTCTTGGTGTGATACCCGTGAAAGATCCTGCCTACACAACCCCGCCACTTCTTCCCTATTCATTTCGTTTTGTTTAAAGGAACGTTTATTTATGCTCAATATTTTTATTATTATTATTCAATTCATGTCGTGAATCGTGATCTTTCGTGTTGCGAATAAAGTTCGCTGTTTGCAAAGCAAATATTTCATCAGTTTTATTGTTCGCTCTGAGTATTTACGCATCTTCTCGCCATATTACACGAAACATCATACACAAATAAATATTATTAAATCCATTTTACTTTGAACAGTTTGAAGAAGCTGGAACGTGAAGGTTGACTCACGAAATAATACACATGAAAAAACGCATTATTTCTAGGATTTACGAACATCACATTTTTGAAAACAAATTTTGCATCGAAGAAAGGTGGGACAGCGAGTAAAAACATGAACAAAACATTGCTGCCATTCCACTAACAAGATGTATGCCGTAGTTAGGAAAGGAAATGATTCATTTTTAAGCTTGCCAATTCAAAGTCAAGTAAGATTCATTCAATAATAATCCAAGATATTTTAAAACAATTAGAAACTTTTTCTGATCATGCCACGATTTTTCAACAGCATTTCAACAAACGTCGTCCTCGGATGCAATTTTCAAATTTCTAATAGATGTCGCGGTAAAAATATTAAATATTTTCCTGACTTTCTTATTCCAAACAACCAACACTTTTTGGTTGTCTTGATTATGTCAAGGTATTTATTTCACAGTCTTTTCACAAAATACAAGTATTCTTTGACGGACATTTAATAATTATTTAATCATTAATTCCCAAGCAGAAATGTTTCAAGGGCCAAGTAGCGCGTAAATACCTGTACACCCTTTATTTTGGAAACAAGACGTTTGGCGTATGTTCTGTAAAACAAACTCCCTGTTGCTCATATTTTTGAAGATGACGAACTTACGTGTTTGTCGTAATATTCTGCTTTTAGAAATGTCATAATGGTCTTTTTTAATTCGTCCAAAAAAAGGCCAAAATTAAAAGAAGAAAAAAGCATCACGGTCCCAAAATTTTCTAACCTAAACTATTTCTTGATCGTAAGTAAAAAAAAAATTTTATCAATGCTTGCATTTAATGACTTGATTCTGTGGGATACTTACCACAATCAACCAGTTTGAATTCTTGAAATGTTTGTTCCAATGGTCCGTAATAATTAGAAGTACACATGGACCTTCTTCACTCAGAAAATATAACGGAATTTTTTTTACAGCATCGACACGGTTTTCCAGCTACTCACTGTACTTCATTCAAACGAATCTTATTTGACCTAAGAAGCAAATTCATACTTGATTAACTCGGTGGAACTCAGAGTCACTTATTCAAGTATGGAATGTGGCATCAAGAATCGCGATGAGGCAGTGTAACAAATCCTGGGACACCACAACTCGAAGCCCGATGAAATCGAACAATGGGTCGAAGTGAATTTCACGCAACAAAAAAAATTGAAGTCTTCTCCCTCGTGAAAAAACTTCTCGGAAGTTTCAGATGAATTTTTGTTGCTGATAATTAGGTCAGTTGAAAAGGTAATGAGAAACCTGGATTTCATTGACAGCGTGATCTGGAAAACGCCCATGTTTAGCCCCCAGGCGAGGGACAAGCGAACCGGTTCCATACCATCGCAGCTGATAACACGCAATTTCAGACTCCTGAAACCAGGGACAAGAAAATGGGTCTTCTAAAAATTTTGGTAGGCTTGAGAAAATATCAATATTTTCAATGAACCAACTTATATGAAATTAAATGCAAAATCCATGTCCACAAAAAGAAATTAATCTGATCGTAAAAACCGGGTGTAAATCGAAAAAAAAATTTAGTTCAAATTTTCAACTTCGACTTCTCGACTGCTCCAGGGAATAATGAACGCTGAATTCAACCAATAAATTAGCACTTCCGGAGTTCAATCCAAGCGTATTTTAATTTTTGAAGCTTAAAAAATTTCAAATACAGTGTACGAGGTCTACGTCGCTCCTCTAAAATTAAACTTTCAGCAGTGCTCTGCCAAGCTTTTTTCTTTTCCATGGGCTCCTCAGACCAAAAACGTGAGAAATAACTCGTTTAAGCTATCGTGTAAAAATGCTTCAAGTAGCTTTTCATGGGGTCTAATTTCATGCTTTATAATTAAAATGAAAAGTCTAAACAGACCATGTTGTAAACACGTTTTTAAAAGTAGAATTCGAGGAGCACTAAAATTATTTAATCATTCAAGTTGCCTTCACATGGTCTCGAGTCATTTTTCAGGCATTTCAGAAATTGCTTCATAATATACTCTTTCAATCAAATCGCTCAATTGAAACTAAGGCGGCGAAATAAATCTACTTTTCAGATCCACTCAGTAGAAATGAAATTAAATTTTGGGCTTGCATACATTTTCCCAGAATCATTAGCGGAATAAACTCTAAGAAATTGAAAAAAAATGTCAGGTATCTTAAAAAAAAAAGAAATTTATTTCATAAAATACGACGCAATTGATCAATTTCGTCGGATTTTCTCGGAAGACGTGTTTTTAATTGTTGCGTACCTTTCGAAAGCCCCGATGCAATTAGAACCTGGTCGGGAGCGATGATTGGAAGGAAAATAAAACAGAAGGCTCCACGTCGACGTTGTCGTCGTTGGTCATTAACCAGTTTTCCCATCGACACTGCTGTCGACGATCGCCAGTCTCGAGTCGTCACTCCGACGCTGAAGGTTCGCTCTCTTCTTAATTGCGATCGTCGCGGCCGGTGATCATGACCCAGCGAGAACCCAACAGTGATCCGACCAATACCCAGTGAAGTTCCCAACAACAACAATCTCAAGTCTTCATAATTACGAGTAGCGTGGTGAAATAAAAACGAGAAGAAAAATGCTTGTTCAAGTGAGTGCATTTTTATCCAAAAATTTTGAAAGGATTCGATGAACTGCTATACGGGTATTAAAGAAGTACAATATCCTCAAAAAGTTATGAAATTGCTGATGTGTCCAAAAGTTGATTATTTATACGCTCAAACATGGAATGAAAGAAACTCGTGCGACTTTTTCCAATGCGCAATTTCCTTCAATTCATCCAAATGGATTTTCTGTCTTTTCTTGGGTGAATTTTTCCATTAATCTTCAGTAAAAAAATGAGAGACACAAATGGTATCAAAATTATTTTTACTAGGTATGTATACATGAATTCTTCTCGACGTCTAAACCCAATGAGTTTGAAGCTCGGGGAAGCCTCAATTATTAATTTACAAAATTATTTCTCGAAATTTTTTTCAGCAGTCCAAAAAGTGATCATATAATATAATTTTAGGTGGATTCTCTCTACAACGATCTTGTCAATGAGCCTTTTTTCTTCACAATGAATATTTTTGGTCCTGTAATAGTGTTCTCTCCCCAATTTATACGGCTTCTCGACGACGGAATTTTTTTTCCAGTCCCTTGAAAATTCGTTATAGAGAGTCCACCTGTATTATCATTTCTATATTTTTTTCCAGACAATACTGGCAATCATGATATTCCATCAGCAAGCAGAGTCAGCGCCAACAACGGAACCGGAAACAGATCTCCAAATGCCCACGCTATTCATCGGACACATCCCAAGAACCCGAATGGATTTAAACTACATCGACGCCCTGCCCATTAAAAACAGCATGCCAATGCCCATCACCGTCGACCTGTCGCTCATTCGCGACACTGCCGAAGCCGTGGCAGAGTCAGTGTTAGACTTCGGCCTCGACTTCGACACCGACAGTGTATCAGAAAACGTCGTGTCACCACCGAACCATCGCTTATCGTCACCCAGTGCCCAGGGTCCACTCATCGGCCCACCGCCAAAAAGCGTCGAGGTAGATTTGCCCTTGTCGTCAGGCAGTCTCGACACTTTGCTACAGCTGTCAGCGGCAGTCAACGACACAGAACGCGTGGAAAATTCGTTGTCGGCGTCGACCACGTCGACAACGGGGGTCAAAAGAACGACGACTGCAACGTCCACGACGCCGTCGACGTCGACAGTGACGACGGCCATCACGCAAACCACGCCTCGGACACCGACTACAGTTCAAACAACACAAACGACACTTTCCACACCCAAAACGACGACGGTGACGACATCGACAGGCACCTTGGCACAAAAATACAGCTACGGATATTCCATCGCAGACAAACAGACAGGTACGACGATGAGTTCGTCGGCGTTGGAATACACGACTCTCGACTTCAACCCTATTTAGCTTGTCGGTGAAAATCAAAGGATCTCTTAACAAGACTGAACGAGTCGCAATCAATTCTCGAAATGACCCAAGAAAATCAAGCAAGAATTCGGCCTTTCGAAACCGACCGATGAAATGAATACTGTTCATTTCAACACAATGAACATTCAACGAAACTTCCGAATTTTCAGTAACAAGAATTTCAAGACCAAGCAAAAGATTAACTATTCATATCTTGCGAATGTTAAGTCAAGAATTTCCTCTATTCTTTCAACAACTGATCCCGAAATTGAACTCCCTGAATAACCAAGCAGTATATTTCTAAGCGGAATATCTAAATCTTTCCTCTGAACTAAGATAAAGAATTTCAATCGAGTTATCGTGGAAATCCGCCAGAAAATACGAAAGTCGATTCAAAATGTTTTCACTTTTGTGCCTCTCTTAAATGAATTGATAAAAGTGTTCAGCTTTAATCATACGTATATCTGACCATTTAATGGTCAATTTTAAAATAGTTCAACACACCCAGACTAAAAAAAAAAACCCCGGTAGAAGATTTGAAAATGAACACATCAACGTGTTTCAATCAATGAATAGGACAATTTTCCCAAGTGCTACCATGAATCTTTCAAATGATGAAAAAGTCATGGATTCAATTCTTCATGCCACGAGTTCCGATCTCGACAATGTTGGCATAAGCGACGCTGAACGTCAATAATCGGCGAACCAAAAATAAAATAAAAACCAATCATGCTTTCAACTGAAAAATCCCATTCAAATGAACATGTTTTTCACAAGATTCTTCGACGATTGAAAAGTACGTTAAGATGATTTGTCACACATTGAAAAATCTCGTATACGAAGAGTTTAATTCAACGTATCGGTAATTACAAAACCCCCGAATCCCACTTCGTACAGTATTCCTTTGTTTACTTCGCTCTTTGACAATCACAATACAGTAATACATTTTCGGAGGCAAACCGAGGAAATACACTACGATTTAAACGTAATTAAGACGTGAAAATTAAAATCAGACTGAAAAAATACAAAAACTCACGACGATGAGTTCGAGTCCGTGACTGAAAGGGAACGTGGGGCATCGAGTTTCCTATCACATTGAAGGAAGGAGACAAAAAACGTGAGCGGGTATGACAGTTTATTTCTTGTTTTCCCTTTTTTTATTTCTACAATATGAAATTGACAATGCTTAGCCCTTTCCGGGTCTGCGTCTTTTGTGACAGCTGGTTTTTGCAGGTGATTACAAAAGTGCGCAAGAAGAACGCCAAGGAGACTCGGTCCAGGGCGAATACCGGGTTCTAGAACCCGACGGGTTGACATTGCGTGTTGTGCGTTACTGGGTCAGCCCAGGGACCGGGTTCCGTGCGGAAATCAAGTTTGAGAAGGTCAGACAATCAATTAAATTGTGCAACAACATTACGAACTACTTTGTGCATCAATTGAGACTTCATTTCGACTTTTCTGCCAGCTTCAAAATACAATTTTACGTCTCAGTACACTGAAATATTCATAGGAGCCTTTCATTAATTACTTCCCGCGTCGCTTATTAAATCATTGTGTTGAGCAAAATTTTTCTTTCTATTCTTTGGATGAGTTTCACTCCAGATTTTCACCAACATGAGAAAAATTCGGGCACCCCAAAAATTAAAAGGAAAAATTAAAATTTAAATGCGAAGAAAAAGTCATGCAACTTACTTCCTACGAATTTTTTCTGGCAGTTTCAAAATACAATTTTGTGTCTCAGCTCGCTGAAATATTCATAAGATTCTTTCATTAGTTGCTTTCTGCCTCACTTATCAAATATTTGCGTTTAGTACAGTGGCATAATTTTTTGTCAGTTGCTTGCGTGAATTTCACTCAAGATTCTTCCATTTAACACTTCGGACACCCAATTTTAAAAGCAAAAAAAATTTTTTTTTACAGATAGGGAGATAAAATAAATATTTCTCGATAAATTCGTTCAAAAGGTGGACCTCACAAGGAGATCAACGCCTCAACGAGAAATCCCAACCTCCCCAAGCACAACGGAAATGACAACAGAGACCGGAAACATCAACAACGTTCTCCCGGATGGCGTCGTAATTTCCGGACAGGAAGAGCAAGTGTCTTCAAGATCAGTTCGCTCGTCCAAAGAACCCGAGCCCGAAGCCTCAACAGCGGCATTCATTACGTCGCATTCCTCAAGTGCTGATCATCTCGTCGTCGACACAAGTGACAGCATGAACTCGACAGTGAGCCAATCGACACCGACGCCATCGAACATTCCTAAAATAGCTCAGGCTTCGAGAACGTCGCGAAGAAACGCGATTCTCGACAGAATGGTCTCTCACCGACGACGAACATGACTTTTTCTCCAGAAAGAGATCAGTCAAATGTTTTTCAAAAGATATTAAATAAATCAAGACAAAAAAAGATTCTCTTAAAAGTCGCAGGGCAATTAATTCAAATGTTTATTGTGATCTTTGAAGTCTCGGCGCCGACTTCAACTTTTGTAACTAAGATATCTTAAAGAAAAATAATATACTTTTCTGTGAAAAAGCGCAAAAATGTGGCCATTTCAATGAATCAACCGACTCGTATTTACAAAGAATGATTCAACATTTTCCTCAGCCAAATTCAGTCAATAGAACCCAAGCGGAAGAACTCGATTCATACTTCCCAACAACGTCCGTCTGATTGAAGTAAAAGCTGAAATTTTCAAAAATTCTTTGAATCGTTCAAAATAAGGCAACAAAGATACCTGAACAAAAGGGCTTCAAGGGGATAAAAATAAGATTTAAAAATAAGTGAATGGAACGTTAACTTACTTAACGTTGCCGGGAGAATTTAGAACGTCAGAATCACGAGGGAAAAACACTTCTTTCTTTCTTTTCAAGGTGACCAAGTCGCGACAGGAAGATCAATGAACATGTTCTTCATAACAAGGATGCCTCGTAACTTCTTAGTAACCATCACTTCCTTAATAAAAGACCAAGTTTCACAGCATTCACGTTATGGAATAGGTTAGTAAAAAATAATTCACTCAAGCTCAGGAAAAAAAAAAAAACGGATCAGGAGTAGTTCGCAACCCTTCAAAGCCGGATATTGTTCTCCTTTGTCTTGAATAAATTAGTCGTAAAAAGTACAGCAAACGTTGCATCTGCAATAACAGGTTAAACCGCCATGACGGTGGAGATACTGGCATCTGACGGAAAAATCCAGCAACAGAAAAAACCTAGTTACAGCACTTGGTCGCTGGATGTCGTTCCAATCCGATTCTGGTTTCAATTCAATTGCAGATGAGAATTCAAGAACACGAGGGGAACCTCAAGGAAGCACTACCTTCCTCGAAGTTTCAATCCAAATTAATCTGAATAAACTTCATCAAGGTCCAGTACTTAACGTAATATTAAATGGGCCTTTCAATTTATCTTGGTCATTTTACCAACAGTAATTACTATACTGTACTTGACAATTTCATCAACTTGTTGGCACGGAAAATGTGTCATGGGACAACGATTACACAACTACCTCAAGCTCGCAGAAAAATGGCGTCCCACTGATTATAAGCCGAATCAGATATTGTGCTTAAAACTTTTACATTCAAGTAAGGTACAATAAATCAGCATAAAATAAATTTTCGAAAGCTCTCAAGGCTTAATAATCAGGTCTAGGAATTTGAACCGAAGGCATGGATAAGATTGAAATGGTTCCCGCAAACATTTTGCAAAATCCTCCGATTAAAAAAAAACCTAGATTCTAAATGATCATCAAAATGTTATTGAATCCTCCCATGAGAATTTTCGCGATGCTACACCAAGAAAAAAATGTCAATCAATTTGAAATCACAAAACCGCTAAGTCAATCAACCAAAAAAAAATTACGCAGCATCTTTCGAATGAAACCTCGCGAGAATCTGTTTTTTTTGCAGGACAAATGGCAAAAAAACAGGCGTCACGAAAACTTTCGTAAACCCTCAGCAGGAAAAAAGTGTTTCGAAACGCCTTCCGAAATCGAAGCGTGATCGATGAAGCTGGTGCAACATCAAGCGCAAAGGACGTAAAAGAATCAAACTGACAACGAGCAATCAATCAGCCAACGCATTCGGTTGCAAAATATACGTAACTCTTTAAAAAAAAATGTATACCTCAATACCAATATAAACGGGTATTAAAGAATTAGGGCAACAACGTTTCATTCCATGTCCAACCAGACAATTCGTTCCCTTCGATTATCGATGTGGAAAATTAAGAAATCTAAATTCTTCAACAACATACATATTTATTCGCGAATATTTTCAAAAACTAGAACTAGCAGTCAATGGAATGAAAATACGCCGAATACTTCACGAGTTTTCAATTTCCGAGCTTCACTTGTTGCTGATGCGATGGAAACGGGCATTATTTTCAACAAAGCAACATTTGATCATTTTCTGAAAGATTACTCAAATGTTCGTTAATCCAAGAAGAAATAAAGAAGAGGCGGAGTTTCAATTTCGCCATTCCAATGAGGAAAAACGGATTTTCAGGGTTAATATGCCGTAGTTGTAAATTTTATTTACATTCTGACTGGCGATGTGCGGATAACATTTCAAATAACTGAAAAATACCGACAGTGATTTCCACGGTCCGATCGAAAATGCATCCTAATTTCAGGCATTCTTGCGGAACTGACGTCAATTGAGAAGATTGACTCCCAATTTCTTTCGATGAGAATGAAGTTTGAAAAAATCAGGGATACAAAATAATAGGATGATCAACAAATGAGTCGAAGCTTGCTTCCAACCCTGTTCTTAATTCCATATTTTGTCAGAAAAACTTGACCATGAAAAGAAATTCACTAAAAGATTTTGAAGAAATCAAAAAGCACTCTCTTACCAAGAACAAAGAAGGCTTTCTTAAGATTAAAGACACTTAAGCCTAGTAATGCGATGATTCTCCATCCTCTAACTCATACGAAAAATGATAATGAAAATTACTCACGACTAAACCTCATTAGTTTCTCCAAATCAGTCACATATTTAAAAAAATATATATATAATCCAAAAGAATAGACGAAAAACAGGATTGAATATACGAAGCACAAATAAATGGTTTCAGTTTAACCCCCAAGTTATGAAAACCACAAACAACGTCCTACACATTCCAAAATACCCCACAGAGAAATCGTGTCCCACGTTCCACACGCGGAAACTTCTCGACAATCCTCAACATTCGACACAGCATCAATCGGTATTTCATTTCGTCAACACCGCCTCCGGGCAGCATCACCGAGTAATTTTACTTCACTTGAAAATGTATTCCATCTTTTTTTTTCTTCTTTTTCTCAATGTAAAAGAAAAAAGATGATGTCGATCAAATCGCGGCACGCAGTTACTTCACTCCAGCTCCCACGCCAGTAATACACTTCTCAAGTTTCAGAGAGTTTTTCCCCCTAGTTTTGTCACGACCTGCGAACAACGTTCGTTTAACGTGGAGTTTCGATACGATTCAAGACAAAGAACTAGAGATGATACTGTAACTTGGATACTGTATCAATATAGTAAAATCTCGTTACAGCACATTTTTCAGTATAACAAAGTTTATTCCAAGTCCTGGCAGATACCCTATGATCAATAACATAGATTTTCTTACATGTTAAGAAAATCTCATTGTAACAAACGCATCAAATATAGCAAACTAAAGAACATGTTATGAATTCATGATGAAAAATCCCTAATGAAGACAGGCGAAGTCTCACATTTCCCATTCAAAATATGACTGTGACTGGTTCTTGGAACATACGGTGAAATGAAAGACAAAAATTTTTCAAAATTCCCCTGAACATTCTTTCTTTCAAAGATTGTTCCTATATAGGTTAGCAATGATTGTTTGGGGGGGGGGGGCAGTTTGATGAAAAAAATGAACCCAGCAAAATCAGACGACACGCGATAACGCAACGGAAAAAATATCCGAACTTTTGCCAACCCCCACGCGGAAATAGAATCAACTTTGCAGAAAAATATTGACGGCAAAAAAAAAGACAAGGAGAAAACGAGTTTTGCGAAGGAGAAAAAGAATAACTTTCAAGAAATCGAAGACCCCAGGAAAAAAATAAGAAGAAAAGAAACGATGGTAATGGCTTTTTCGTGGGCTCTCAAGTGCGGAGTACCGCGATTTTGGGACCCAGTCGGGGTTGCATCACCCCTGCGAGATATGACATCACCCGGCCCCGGCTGGAACGGGACAATACACCCGCCCTGGAGCACCCGGGACTCCAGTTTTCCCTCGAACCCCGATCGTGAAGCACCTGAATCCGACTCAACTTTTCTCTCGGTGATCTGAATCTTTTGCGTCCAAAAGAGGAATTTTTTTTTTCAGTCAGCACTGCTCAACAAAAGTGAGTAAATATTACTTCCACTACTTTCCATCACTGAAAGAACGTGTTATATACAACGAACACTTCTTTCATCCTTTGAAACTTGAAAAAAAAAAACGTACCTTAAACTTCAGCCTACAATTTTCCGACTACTTCAAGTGTAACTTAACAGAAAAACATAGCGTCGAAACAAAGCGTTATTTTTACTCGAGCTACGTCACTTCAATTCGATTATTTATCCGGGTAATTAAATAGGCAGAAATACAGGAAAAATTACGCAAAGCCATACTTGGAAAATGCAGCGGATGAGAACATTTTAAAATATTAAATTACAAGTCACGCTGAATTTTTTGCAAATTAAAGAAAGCGGAGCGAAATTTCAAAAGTTCTCGTACGGATAAACAAAATCCTTTTTTGATGCTTTGACAAAATACCGTCTGATTTCGGTGCACTATTTATCAACGAAAACAGAATGCGTAAATTCCACGAATCTTCGGAATTACAGAACTGTAAAAGCAAAAAATTGGCAATTTTCTGAAATGAAAAGGTCGACAAAGTTTCAAATTAATTCGGCGAACGCACGGAATGTCGTCGTGAATTCTACTTCATTTAATGAAAGAAATTCAACTAGAATAGAAAAAAAATTACACACAAAAATTAAATCTGTGAATCAAACATCGACAATCAGCTTTTATTTCTATTTAAAAAATGGGCCGTTTGCTCGATGACGATGAATCGTCCCTTTTTTCCGAGATTTACTCCACGCCCAAATAAACTATACTTTATAATAATAAAACAAAACCGCAAAGGGGACAATCATTAATAAAAAAAGTTGCATTTCAGATGTCGCCAATCATCGCAGTGATTGCGGTTTTGTGCTTCGCTGCGACAAGCGAGGCAGCAAAACTCGCTGCTCGAGCCGAACGAGACGCTCCTTCACCAAAATACAGACCTTCTGTGAGTTTTTTATTCAAGATAAAAACAATATTCCTTTTTCAACAATATTTTTCTATAAATTCATAAACGTTTAAATTTAATTGAAAAAACCAAAGGCACGAACAATGCAGTTGGATTTCAAAGGATTCACAAAAAATTACAGAGAAGCAAGTCGAAATTTTAGAAAATAAAAAGTAGGATTTAAAATGTCGAAAAAATATATAAATTCATTTCGAAGAAAATACAGAAAAGTATTAATCGCATGAACTGACAAGCATCCACATGATATCCTCCGAGATAATCGGACCTTGAAAAGCAATTCGTGACAGGAATACTGCATTCAATTCTACCAATCGCCAGATGAAAAAAAGACGAAAATTCATGCGATGAAAATTCGTGACAGGAATACTGCATTCAATTCTAACAATCGCCAGATAAAAAAAAGACGAACATTCATGCGACGAAAATTAAAATACAATACAGTCCCATCCTTGTCCGAAGAGGATTTTAGATTGATATTTAGAATAATTTTATTAAATCTACTTCTTAATGAGAGTTTTTTCCTACTTTCCCAATAAGAACTAGAATTTCAAACTATCCGTATTTTGATCAAATGAGCTGAAGCAAGGCAGCCTTTGAAGTGAACATGACTCTTTCCTTCACAATTTCTCGGTCAATCACACACAGAGCATCTGGCTTAATATATTCTCTCACACATATTCCACGAATTATATCATGTCTAGCCCCAGGCTTACGAAATTCCACTGAAGGACCTCGACGGAGACGGCTACGCAAATGAGAAATTAGAGTTGGAGCCCGACGCGTTGCTGCCAATCAATTATCAATTTAGCTACAACGTAGAAGACGGAGAAATCGGAAATTACCAGACACGATCAGAAGTTCGTGATGGTCTGGAAACATTCGGTAAGTTGAAAGAAATTACAGACAATCGAATGGCCTCGAACAATGTCAATATGCACTTCGAAAAGAGCGAAAAGCGTCACGGTATAACCATAACCAATGCTTCCCTCACCAGAATTCGGAAAATTAATCAACACTTCTCATGGCACACGAAAACAAAACAGAAACTTTCCTGGCTAAATTTCCTTTCGAAATGAACTGGGGGAAATATCCCGGAAACCACTGGTCAGGATATTCGGCGGAAAATGATACTGTATCCCAGTTCAGTGAAAACACGAATGAAGTCGGCCCGCTTTTTCGTGAAAGCGATCAAATAATTTTCAACAGAATTCGTGGAATTATACAGATGAGTGCAATCAAAGTTTCAATACGAGCACGACTTCAAAAATTCATCATTCTGACTAAAATACCGTTACCTCAATGCTTGTATCCTAAAAATAGTTCAAGAGCTACTGCGCATAAAAAAAAAATTACACACCACGCAAAATTATCAAGCGCAAAATCGTCAAGTTGAAAACAGGAACGGTTTTAGAAGTAGTGCAAAGCCATGAGATATTTCGGTAAACTGTCCAACTCAAAACAGGGAAAACAAAATAAAAAATCTCAAAAATCCCCTTTGCGCCATATTTTTTTTTTCTTGCGTGGCTACACTAAAATATTCCGCAAGATTCAGAACGAATTCAAGTCGCAGCAAGGCGAAAAAAATTCGTCATTTCCTAGAAGAAAAACTAAATTTTGAAACCATTGCTAGAAACCCGCACGTTTTATCATTGTATTTTTGCACACAAATTTCGAATCTGACGGCAATACGAGGATTCGTTTACAAACTTCCGTCAATCTTACGCAAATGGACGCAATTTTGAGTTATTGACGAAGTTATGTTCGCCCATCTTTTGGCTAGTTAGAAATATCTAGAATGGTGAGAAGATAAAAGCCTGAAATACACCCAATCACTTTTAGTAAATAATATTTTAATGATCACTTCGAAAAGTTTACAAATGACATCTAATTTGTAACAATACCCCAGATATGGAAACGATTTTTCCATTAAAAAAAGAAGCTTTCATCTCAATGCGCAAGTATTTTCAAAAATTTATGTTGAGCAAGAATTAGCCCAACATGATGCTGAAGAAACCTTTTGGAAAATGACTCTCTTATTTGAAAATACAAGTTTCCCTGAAAAGTCGTGTTGAGCAAGAAGTTGCCTGACGAAACCCTGCTAAAGAAACCCCTTGGCAAATGACTGACTCAAAGACCTCGGACATGAAAAAAAAAAATGCAAAGCCATGTACCAACAACACTTTATAATCGTACATCATAATTTTCAAGTCATAAATGACGCAACCAAAAAAAAAGTTTAACGAAGCAGTTTAACCCATGCCATTAAAAAGGGGTTAGAGGTGCACATTTAAATTTCCCCACAGCCAGCCACAAAAGAAAAACCAGAGCAGCTAAAAGATCTCCCGTCGCGAAAAACGGGGCACGGAACCCGGGGTTATTTCGTAACCCAGGCTTCGTGAATGTTCGAGGCAGAGTCCAAAAAGGCGACGCAACTTCGCAGTTGCGAAATTCTTCCCCGCAGCCAAACAGACTCTCAGACATTCCTCAAGACGAAAGAAAAAAAAATTGAATAATTTTAAGACCACCGCCTGAAATGCACTAAATCACGAACCGCCTCCAGCTAGCTGCCCTTCCACTACGCATACTACAATTTAGAAACCACCAGAGAATAATAATACTGTAGTAAAATTATTTAAAAAAAAAAGACCGAAGCTGAGCTCAGGCCCGGAATAGATTCCTCGAAGTGAGATTGCTACATAGGTCTATTTGTTTTTACCCGAATTTCTGTATCAACTGGAATAATTTTCGGTTACCTGAACATAGCAGAAAAGAACTCAATTTTAGTTCGATTTCCGCCCTATTGCACAACTTCAAGAATAAATCCCACGCTTTCTCAAACCGGCTCCGTCACAATACCCACAAGCACAACTTCAAAACGGTAGAGCAAGCGATTTCCAACGTGCAGTTAAGCCACTATATCGATCACCTTCATAGAACTCGTAGTCAATCGAAGATACTGCACTTGTTACAGTCAAATGTCAAATAGTGTTGCTCACAAAATATCACGGTTCAAAAACTCAAAAGGCAGTAAAACTTTTATTCTAAGCGTATCAAATTTCGAAAGAAAAAGTAAAAGAAAATTCAAGAGAATTTCAACAGTGAATACTTCACAAGTCAAAAAGACTTTTTTGTTTTCTCACCCGGAACTACATTAAAGACCTGAATATCTCCCAGCACACATGCTGTCATTCGAGTCATAATTTGTGCGTAAAATTTGGAAAAAGAAAAAAGAAATGTCATGGCAGGTTTTTCAGGAGGAATGAAAACTCTACACGTAACAAACATTAATTTAATTAGCCAGAAAGGACTGGGCAGAAAAATCGTCGTCTAGAGAGGCTGTTAAACGGGGTTCAAACTAATGTGCAAAATCCATGAATTTGATGAAATGATTTCCAACTGACAGTTCAAGTGGACTCTCATTAAAACGATTATCTCTGCATAATGATTTTCTTGCTGCCCCATATAAGGTTCTCTCCTCATGTTATAAGGGGTACTTCGCAAAGAAATTCTCTCCTACAACGAATATTTCTCAGCTCCCTTGAATTTCGTCGTAGACAGAGTCCCCTGCACAAATTTTCAACTGCGAGCGACATCTAGCCGCACTGAAACGACGCGCTGCCACGCTGGACAAAAGAAGTACGCTTCTCACAAACCAGGTCACTTTTGTTTCTAGGTGAATACTCTTACATCGACCCGAATGGAGTTCTCCGAACTGTGAAGTACACCAGTCATCCAGTGAACGGCTACGAAGCCAAGGAATACGAACAGCAAACTCAGATCATCCCGAAGCCGCCGAAAAAGCACGAAAAGGACGCCTACGGCCGCCACGTGAAGCCGCAAGAACAATACAACAAGCCGCCGCAAGAACAATACAACAAGCCGCCGCAATACCGAGCCTAATTCCCGACATTGCGGCAATTAGCGCTTACTATAAACAACAACAAAAACAAAAATATTTCAAGCCCTGGGGGGGAAAGAACGACCCGAACGGGAGGAGGAAATTATGGTGAGAGGATGAATTTTTGCTTTCGAATGTTCGTCACGGTTGGAATCGGAAGCACGCATTTTTTGGGGGAGAAAATCATCGGTGAACTGAGTCATTTGACCAGTTATTTCTGCATCCTAGAAACGTTTTTAATTTTTTTTTGTTTTCATTATTGAGTTGTACATTTTTCTGTGCGATGTCAGGAGAGGAGAAAATAAAAACTCGTATCTTGGGCAACCGCGAAACACGTAAAATGCCGATTGTATTTCATGAAATGCTGTGGGTCTTCGACAGATGGACGAATCGACTCAGGGACACATACAACTTGCAAAAATCTGTCTGACATCCAGGCAATGCCTCGAGATAAGGACACTTCCACGAAATTTCCAGATAAACCATCTTAATATCTCTAGAACAAATCGAGCTATTTATATTCACTATATATATATAAATCAATTTCATTATAAAATTACCCAAAATTAATTAAATTATAATAAAAAAACGCTGATTTTGTGGTTTTTTACAGAGTTTTCCCCATAATGTGTGGAGAGTATAGCTCAATTTGTCTCTTGAGCTCCTGGTTCTGTGTGGTTCAGATTCTGGGTGGTTTTCTTCGGCTTAATTATTTCCTCTTAATTGACGTTGGGAAAATTTTTTTTTATCGATTTTCGGGGAATTTTATCCATAATTTTTGGTGAGCAGGAGAACCAAGTAAATATGTTCCCGTGGAAAATGATCTGAAATACGGACAAGGCCCAACCACCAAATAAGTCCGCAAGTCGGAGCTCCATTTCTTCGAACGAGTAACTCAGAATCACATGGCACTCGGGACGTATTCGAAGGGCAAGTTGATCAAGTTTATCACACCAAGATCATGAAATAGAAAATGAATCCCAACGTACACCCCATTTAATCTTTAATTTCTCAGCTAGAGTTGCCGAAAAACAACATCCCCGAATTAGAGGAGACGCACGTTTCCAGACGAGATTCGGGGCAGGATCATTTCCGTATACAAATTTATAAAAATCTCTTCTCCGCAAGTTCCAGACGTTAAGCTGGCAAACCTTTTTTCCAGCAACAGAATAATGATAAAAAAAAAAACCACCCAAGAGACTGAATCTTGAGCACCTGCTAACCTAGATTCTCCAAGCTTCCTTTCACGCCACACGGCAAAGAACGGAGTCATAATTTTGTAGCAGATGACACGGTCTATAGAAGACTAATACCAAGCGCTCGACCTACTCGACAAGTCCCGTATTCTAATACCAACGCAAATCGAAAAGTACCGCTATGAATATAAATCAGAAGCGCGGGAAAAACGGAGTTTGAAATCCAAGAATTTTCATCTGCCGCAATGGCAAAAGCAGAACAGAATTGCAGCTACTGGCGTGAACAAGAGCGTGACCGAGTTTTCAAGATTTTCTTCTCGATGCTCCCAAAAAAAAACCATTTCCGAGACGACGGAAGTCCTATTTTTTCAAAGGGAGTTCGGGTTCATTTTCAAACCCCTCTATTTGTCAGACTTTTTATTTTCCTCTCATTTGATATTCATCAACGGGAATGTAGAAAAATAAAATTTAGACTCACCAAGCTCGCCAGGGGCCCTTTGGCCCTTCTAGAAACTGCTTCGTCAGTTTCCATGTTTTCTTACACATGGAGCTGACGTGAAAAACGCTGTCATTTTGAGCAGGTTCAGCCCAGGAGAGAAGGCTTTGTGCTGGGAACATCCGCTTATGCTACGAACTGACTTTAAATTTTCGTCTTTGCTTAAATAGTCCCGCAGAAAAATTAAGACAAATCAATTACACGAGGATCCGTTCATGACTTACGCGAAATTGCGCTTTCCTTGTTGAATTGGAAATATCAAGACGGAAATGAATTTTTCAATTTTTCTAACGGCACCATTATTCTTAGGTTATAGTTTGAATCATCCCGTTTAATTTAAATTTCAGAAACTTGCACTCATTCACTAAGCGGATATTGATTTTAAAAGCCACAGTTGTGCGTTCCATCAAATTTCACGCACTTCAAGTCATAAAAAAGGAATTGAAATAATTTAAAAATCAGCTTAGTGCCGCTTCTGAAATTCAAAATTATTAGAAATCTATGTCAATGAATGTCAATTAGCTAGCATGCAGTTCAGAAAATCAGATCTCTGCTCGATGACAATTTGTGAGAAATGAGCAAAAGCTAATTAATACAATTGTAACGTGGTCTTGATCGATAATGTGAGTAGCCGAAAACATTTACTTCAATGTACAGACGAAAATTCTGAATAGTCCCTCAGAAATGGCCCAAAAATTAATCTTAAAGCTGCTTTCTATTCGAATTAATATTTGTTTCACTAAACCCTTTTTAATGGAAAAAATAAGATAAACAAACTTACACTTTCTGGTCATTTCAAATTTACGAAAGGATGAATACCTTGGTTTCCGATAAAAATTTCTGCATATTTTACGCGTTGGAATCATTAGTAATTCGATGCCATCATCTATTCGAATTAATATTCGAATTAATATCGAATTAATATTATATTTCTATTCGAATTAATTAATATTTCTATTCGAATTAATATTTGTTTCACTAAACCCTTTTTAATGGAAAAAAATAAGATAAACAAACTTACACTTTCTGGTCATTTCAAATTTACGAAAGGATGAATACCTTGGTTTCCGATAAAAATTTCTGCATATTTTACGCGTTGGAATCATTAGTAATTCGATGCCATCATCCAAATTCGTCACTTCCGCAGACTGAACAAGTTAGTGGGCCAGCAAATCAACAAATCGAGGCAGAAAACCCCACCATCTGCTCATTCCATGTAAAAAGGAAGTATCTGGACCATAGAAAAAAGAGAGAGAGACAGAGAAAAAGATGGGTTAAAAAAATAAAATATACCGCCCGAGGCAACGTTGATGCGCTTCCGTGAAACTCAAAATTCTGCACGAGGGTTCCATCAAAAGTCTTCCAAATCACTCTCATTTTTAGAATTTTTTTGAAGAACCATCTCCTATAAAAATATACGTCTAAAATGCTCTAGCGTCGAATCATACGATGAAACTGTTCAGCGACTTCAGAATCAATGCAAAAAAATTCTTCTCCGTAAAAAGAAGCATTTGATCCAATGTTGAAAAAGAGCAGATAATTCAGAACAAGTCGACAGAAATTCTCCAACCCTCTTATCAAACAAGAAATGACAAAGCAAAAACCCCAACCACTTGATTTGGCGTCATGCATTTCGCAGCGAAATACGAGCACGAGGAAATGAACGCAAGCACATGATTTCCAGAAGTGCAGTTCATATTTGGCGAATTTCCGGGATATGAATGGAAATTCGATCCGACGCCTCGAATTACGGCGGCAAGCTTTTCATTCCTTTCAAGACCGTCAAGTATTTTACGTCAGCTTTCGAGCATTGTTCCAGTCCAGAGTAAATTTCAAGCAAAAAATACAGCTCGAAAATTGACCGTCGTGGGGTTTCATTTTTCAGCTTCATGGCTTTCATGTCGTGGTTAAGGTATTCGAAATTTCCGCAAAACATATTGAATTTAAGGATTTTCCTGCTTGTTGAAATTCAATTTTGAAAAATTACGACCATCAGACA
>CAJPEX010002135.1:0-43781 GCA_905338405.1 Notodromas monacha
AGAATGATTTGCTTGGTTGGATTTCTATTTGAGAAGCCACTTTCGTCTTTCCTCGAAACTGACGCACTTCTCACGCAATATTAATTCATGGATTGAAGTCGGTAGGCATCATGGACAGACAGTTTAAAGTCTTTTGGACTTTAAAAGTAAAATAATCGCGTGGTTTGGGAGTTATTTTCAGGCGAAAGATAACTACGAAATTCATGAATCACAATTTTACACTGTAATAAGTGCTGAATTTGTCAACGCTTGTTGAATTCGTAGAGCACAAAAAGCACCGAAATCTTCGAGGAAAACGGAGAAAATGAAAACAAAATCGGTAGAAATTTGAACATTTTGGGAAATGTCGTGTTCGCCCTTTCGGAATGTTCAAGAGAGAAATCTACTTATTTGGTGTGAGATTTTTCAAACATTCCAGATCTATGCAAGGGGTTTATTTAAGTTCTGATGCCTTTCGTTTTTACTAGGCCTTGATTTTAAAGAAACTCAGAAAATAAATTTAATTCTTTATGCCGCACAGTAGCTTGAAATTTATGAATTTTAGTCGTGATTTTGGTGGCAGAGGGCTTTCATGAGGGTTATTTGGTGAAAATTTCCCCTTGAGGATTTTATACTCAGCACGTCTTTTGGGAAATGCACGAAAACCCGAAAAATCGGCCAAAAGCGTTAAAATTGTATTCATATCTTTTTGGGAGAAGTTCTTGAAATTTTGCTGAAAATTTGCTGCTGGGCGTCCCGAGGAGTCGCAGAAATTCGATTCATCTCTTGCACAACACTGCTGCAGTTCTCAATATTCCAACAAAGAAAGCAAACTCGGTTCAATTTCGTTGAAGGGATTTCGCCACCAGAGAAAAAGTTAGCAAATTGAAAATATTAAAATTTTCCGGGTATTGCGCAAACAGAAACGCTAAATTCAAAGAAAACGTATGGTTTTCCCCCAGGGAACCACTCCAACGTTATGGATATTGAGAAAATTGGGAAAAACTAGTTTCTCTTGGGATTTTAGAGAACAGATGCTGGAAAAAATTTCACGGTATTTCAGGTGAATCCTTTTAGTGATTTTTATTCAGAAATCTGATTAAACAGTAAATGTGTTGTGAAAGAAAATTGCACGAAAACCTTCAGATCCGCGCCGTTTCAAGACCAACAGGGGACACTTTATCATGAACATGACGCATACTTCAACTTTTTTGCACACAAGAAACGAAACCACCTTTTATAACTACGATTGATTTTTATGCCTCAGAAAGATCAAGTTCGGTTTCATTGTTCATGGAAAAAAACCATACGAAATACAAGCATAAAATATTTTGCAAAAAACAGTGCCTGAAGATTTTGCTCTGGTTATACTGCATTTATTCATCTTGAAATTCAAACAGCAATTCGTCGATGACACAAACAGGTCTTGTGATCACTATATTCCTATGTATTGACCCCTGTCATGAACATACCTATTGTGCAATATAAAATTTGCCAAAGACTCGTTGTATGCAAAAAAAACCCAACAGTCCGATTTGCGCAGCGTAAAAGTAAAATTACATTATTCTGATATCTGCTGGTTCAATATAGGTTCCTGGGAAATTAAATAATAACTGATTCCTCGATTACGTTGATAATTACCCGATCAGAAATCCATCAGCAGTTCTACCATCCGAAGAAAAACTCCGGTACCCTGTTACCAATCACAATTAAATGAACCGGCTAAAAAAAAATATATTTCAGCACAAGGACTCTCGATAGATTTAAAATTCGAAAAAAGCAAACGGCGAAAAAATTGCAACACAAAAGCGAATCAAGCTCCGTCACGATCTGCAACTACTCTTTCCCCCCACTTTTTCCACGTCATTCGGTGCGACTAAATTTGTGCACTGACGCAGTTTCTAGGATTTGGCAAAAACGGAATGACGCAACTGCAACAGGAAACACAAAGGGTCGTAATGCTTGACGACGACTTTGGTCCGTAATCGAAAAATGCGTTTGCGAAAAAAAAATGGCAGGGCTTTATTTTGCATTCTGCTTCCATGCAGTCAGGAGAGCAACGAGGTGGAGAAGAAAGTTGGCAAGTGTGTGAAGGACGTGTGCCAAAGACGCGAACGAATCGCAAAAACTCGGGAAAACTTAATAATGCTATGGAATAAGTTTCGTCCTTTTTGAAATTAGCAGTATGGTGACATTATTTTTAGTGAGTCCTGCATTTATTAGACCAGAGGTGCATGAAGGAACCACACGTCACCAATAATTATTCCCACATAATTTCATTCCAAACAAAATGAGAGACCATATTTTTTCAACAAATTTGTTCGGGGAATTAAGCCTGTGGGAAAGATGCTAATAAATAGGATTTTTTTAAGATTGAAGAAAATTAAAGGAAATGCTCATTGGCTCAGTTATAATTATCGAATACAGTATCGCAATGGATATTTTCAAAATGAAATTTTTCAATATGTACCCTGTGCATTTCTTTCTGTGGCTCCTCAAAATCTTTGCCATCAGGGCCATTCTCTAATGGTATTTTCAGCACCAAGACTCTTTCGGTCATCGATATAAAATTTCAAGAAATTTCTCTCCAATCGCCCGCAATTTATCGTTTTTCTACGTGGAAAATCGAAGCGATTTATTCACTCCAGGTTCGTGTCTATTTAATCATCTTTGATGGGGAAAATTCTAGTACCAAGGGATCATAACGTTTCGAAGAAAACCACATGCACGTTCAACGTGGACAAATAATCCTGAATGACTAATAAACCCTAGACAGAACCATGCCCGTGACCTAACATAACCTATAAGCTTAATTTACGACCTTATAAAACACACCCCAGTGAAAGAACCAGAGGAACAAGGTACCCAAAGAATTGAGAGAGAAATGCATTTCCGTAATCTTTTTTTCTGCTTGAAAATGTTCACCACCAGAGTGGCAAAATTATTTCACAAGAGGTGAGTTAACTTTAACTTTTCCATTCGCTGCACAGGTTCTTAAAGTTAAGTATTCAGAAGTAAAAAAAAAGTGCAGTGATTTATTTGCACTAGTTCATGAATTATTTTGTCCTCAGTTTGAGGGTAGCAATCTGTTCCAATTGTGGCGGAATAATTCAGCATTTTATTGAACAGGTAAATTATGCGCAGCCTACGGAATTCCATAAATTGCTGACATTCCAGAGCTTTCAACAATCTTCTGATTGGACTGCCGTTAGATGGCGGTCCACACTAATTGAAAACTTTAAACATTTACTGGTCTCTTTCAACCAATCAGGTTCAACACAAATCAGCTGGTTGCAATTTTCCGAAGAGAGGAGAGAGAGAAAAATTGTATCAGACACTTTTTGAGCTCCTCTAGACATTAAAATGCAAGGATTGATTTGAGTTGGTTGTGCAAATTTTGTTTGTGATCTGTGAATTAATTTGGGGCAAAGAAATACAGTTCTTTTTTATCTTCATTGGAATTTCTCCCAGAAAAAATCACAGCTGAACCCCACAGCTGATTATCTGTGTTTTATTTTCAAATTCACACATTTTTTTTCACCTCCTTTTGTGACTATCATTCACACCAATAATGGTTAAATGATAATCCAACTGTCTTTGTTACAACTTATGAACTGAAATGTTGACCTTTTTGTCGTCTTTCCAAGCTTTCCTTGAGATGATTCGACAAAGAGACGTAAAAACATTTGATTCAAGGAATTTGAATTTATTTTCAAATAAATCTCGATTGTTTCAACTTCACAAAACATCAAATTCGATTCTGGATCTACTTGCAAATTTGGTCACAGTACCTTTATTTGCGCTCAACATTTTACAGATAATGCCTTTCTACAATTTTTAAAATTCCAATTGAAGTGATTGCTTTCGGTCTCATGTTTTTAAATTGCTGAAACTAACAAATTCGAATTTCCCAGAAAGCATTCCCTTGGTTTAATGAAATAAATTGACTGAAGGGATGCTGAAAACTGACTGACCTGATGAAATTTAGTGCATTTCTACTGCTTATCCTGTCATTTCAATGACAAATTATACTCGATCAATCGTTAAAATGCTAAATAATTCATGATTTTGAAAGAAACACTTTTCGAGATCTTCTAGATGATAATTTATAAAAAATTGCATTCAAAAAATGTATTCGTTTTTGCTGGTGTCATACCATAGGATTTTCTTAGGATATAACTCGTTTCAAAAATCCATATTTTGGGCTGCGGCGAAATGTCAAATCGAAAAAATGAATTCAAAACACGTACGACTTTACTTCAATGCAAAACTTCACAACGCGAATCTCTTCACATTCGAATGCTTGAAATTCTGTCAAACTTCGGAGTCAAAAACGAAGAAAAAATCCCGTCTGATGCATCAAGGAGAATTCTTCTCAAAATTCTCTATTTGAAAAAGAAAACAAGCGCGCTGCGAAAATTATGTACAGGGGAGAAGAGACGTAAAAACATTTGATTCAAGGAATTTGAATTTATTTTCAAATAAATCTCAATTGTTTCAACTTCACAAAACATCAAATTCGATTCTGGATCTGCTTGCAAATTTGGTCACAGTTCCTTTCCTTGCGCGCTTTATTTGGAGAGTATATAATTTTAGCAGCAACAATAACTTGGTATCCGAACTTACTAGAATTTTAATACAGTAATACGCGTAATGCAATCTATATGTACGTTTTAAAAATTCGGGTTATTTTTTATTTTTCAGCAACGGATAAAGACAAAGAAAGACATGCATCCGATTAAAAACGAGACCTTCGAATAATCCGAGATATGTCGGGAATTTTCGAGAATAAATGCGCAGTTGTGAACGCGGCTCAGAGATGCGGGTCAAGAAAAGCTTTAACTACAGTTGCTCTAATAAGCATCCCCAATTGATGCGGTCATAATATTCCAGCGAACACGACAAGTAGGTTTCTCTGGAGTGGAATCCGGAAGCATCAGGGAAACTCAACAGCATACAAATGAGTCGACCAGTATAGGGTGAACTACAAAGAGAAAGACCATCTCAAAATCAAGATTTTTCTGTTGATGTGTGACGCTAATTTTCTGTTTTAAAAAAATGTCGTCTTTCAGTTTCATGATGATGATGATGATCAAACTTTTTTTTCTGTGTTTCAGCAATCACAAGATCCAAATAATGTTCCAACATCTAACCCTTCCCCATCTGATAAAACAGGAAGGATTTGTTGGGGAGTGAGTCTGGCACCTGTAAATATTAATTATAATAACTCCCATCCCAAAAACTGGTCCTTTGCATCAGCCACCAGCACCAAAAAACGAGTCCCAAAGGAATTGTAGGACAATGCACAGCATCATCTTGGATTCCAACAAAATCAGCCAATCAGAGGCCAATATTTCGCCCACAAGGAAAACCACTTTTCCTTCTCTTTCTTCTGTCTCCAAAAACATGTAACAATGAATTCCATTCCACTGCCAATTCTTGAAGTGTGAAGAACTCTCAAGACATCCCATTTTACCATTGTGTTGTGTGAAAGTATGTGCGTAAAGTCCAAAATTCTCTGAGTTGTATTATTTTTTGGGACATTATTAAATACTCCTCTTTTGGGGCCTTTATAAAGAGGCTCCCAGCCAGTCCCAGGCTGAATGTTGTGTTTTATTCATCATTCTCATATTTTCTTTGTTAGGACTTCTTAGTCTCTAACACCATCCACAATCATTCAAACTAATTGTACTTCAAATTCTTGAAATTCAAAGAAAATGATTTAGGACTCACAAATTCAATGGTTACAGTCACAAATATTTTTCAGGGATGATTAAGGGAAATGGCAAAATGTTGCCTAAATATTTTTGAAGAAATTAATGTCTCTACTTGAATGACTGATAATTTCCACGAGCCTTGAAGATCACAACATACAGTCCTCATGATATTTCCCCATATCACACAATCCATGGCTCCATTTTGACAAATTATCAACTGGGAAATTAAATATTTGAACATTCGCTCAAAACGTTTGAGACTCGTCTGAAAAGACTTAGGATATTTCAATTACTACATGTACTGTATCTGAAAATTGGATTTCACGTCAGTTCAGAAAGGAAACCAGGTTCAGTTCGCAATTCACAATTTTCACAAATTCTGACGCTTCGTCCTCCGACTGGAATGGTGGCAGGACTGCATTTTCTGAGTGTGTGAAAAAAAAACTTCGCATCAACCCCACCAATATTTGTTTCGCTTTTAAATAAGATGTAATGGAATTAAACCAGGGCATCCCTTCAAGGTCGTTCTCGCATTCAATCATTTCCGCGAATATTGCCCGGTAAATGTGCGCGGTTTATTCTCTGCTCGCATTTCGCCGATGAACTCGGTGTTTTACGATGGACAATATCGTGGGCTGTAATTCACGGAAATTCTTTTCATAAAATTCTCCAAAAATAGATTAAAATGTTGTAAAATTTTGCTGATCTTTAAATGTCATCATTCGAGAAGGAGAAGAGATTCAAGAACGTTCTCGAAATGCATGGTTTCCAACCACACGAAATTAAAAAATGAGCTACCTCGGAACGCATTTTAATATTTCCACAACTTATCACTCATCACGAAAAGGGAAACTAAAAAAAGTACATTAAAAACATTTGAAGGATCAGCCATTTATTGCGATTTTTCAAAGCCGAAAATCTTTGGCACAGTAACCAACTGCAGTACAGTCGTGTACTGCATTAAAAAGATATTTATCATCATCGCGTACTTTTGCAGTTCCGCATTTATCCGGGGGATTGACATAAAATTGCATTTCCTGGACAAGGAGAAAGTTCATTTGCTTGGCAAGATATTTTCCTCATATTCATTCTGCTCCAGCTATGCAAAAGTCACTCATTATAAAAAAAAGATGCAAAGGCCGAATTAATTTCCATTTTATACAATGACGCGAAAACGACTACTGTAACTTGGGGCAGGAAATTGAAAAGTATTAAAATTGGCTACATAAGAATCCCCTGAGGCATTTCGTGAAAAGCTGTGTACAGCTGTCGGAGTTGAAAGAAGGAAGTGGATGATCATCTAAAGTTACACACTTTTTAATAATAAAGTAACGGGATGTTCTCGTCATACAAGTCTTACCGAACTCCACTTTTCCGTTAGTGAAGTATTTTTGAAGTCCAGTATTTTTTTCGATTTTATTTCTCCGAGATTGCCTATCGTAAAATATCGACTCCATTGGAGGATTACAAGTGGGATAATGATTACATGCAAGAACAACCTTGGATTAAACAACCTGTGTTCAATTCCGTGCGATTTTCATGTAAAAAAATATTTTAGCACGACATGCACTTTTTTTCGCCACTCGAGAAAATGAGTTGAAATAACTATATTCTGGCAGGCGAGGAAGTGTCATCACGTGAAACGTGACATTTCATTCATGATTTGCGTTTTTAATTTATGTAAAAACCAATTTCAAGGTTTTTGAACGAAGCCATGTCCTTTCCTAATTTTTTTCTATTTGGGAGGCGAAGGAAGTGTCATCACGTGAAACGTGACATTTCATTCATGATTTGCGTTTTTAATTTATGTAAAAACCAATTTCAAGGTTTTTGAACGAAGCCATGTCCTTTCCTAATTTTTTTCTATTTGGGAGGCGAACTCGTACAATAATAGACTCAGACATTTAAAATAATCTAAGATATACAGGTGGACTGCCTCTACAATGAACTTTGATGGATCAGAAAAAAAAACGATGTGAAGATAATTTCGTCGCAGAGAACCCCAGAACATCTGGTGAGAACCCTATGGGATAGAAAATTCTTTTATCTGGGAAAATCGTCTTATACAGTACAAGTTTTTTGCGTCGAAAGCTCGCCTGTATTTTTAATCTTCTTGCAGTTCATTTTCAGATTTCCATGATGAACTCCTGCCTCAGGTTTTTTTTTTCTTTTTAAACGATGAATCCAAAATAAGCTTCAGCCAGGCCAGGGGAAAGAAATAAGACTTCTGCTACTAACTTTAATGATGACGATTCAAGTACCCACAATATTTTTCCATTGTCCACCACCAAAGAAGAAAAAAAAAACCAAAGGACGTATATCACGACAATAGTTTTTTGAGCTTCACGACATGTTCTTTGTCAGAATTTTCAGTAATGTATTTTGTCAAAAATGTTGTCCATCGTTAAAAGGCACCAGCAAGTAATAGACTTGCTTATTCAGACCTGAAGGACCATCAGGTGAGGGAAAACTTTGCACACCTGGGTACTTCGTGTTAGGCAAGCAAATTAATTATGTAATTGACTTGGATCTTCTTGAGTTTTACCTCCCTCTTAAAACCAAATGACTACCCTTATGAAGGGCTTGTAAAGGCTATGGAAGGTTAAATATAAATAGTCAAGCGGGTAAATTGCAGAACTTAGAATCAATATAGAAGAATCATCTTATCCGTTTATCCAGTTGAAGCAAGAGCTTGATAAGTTGTGTGATCTTATTCCTCAAATATATCCTTACTTCTTAATCCAGAAATTCCAAGAAGGAATTTTGGCCCTTGTCCTGGGCTCATTACTGCTTTTCATTTATACTCTTACTCTTTGTGATCCGCTTTACACACCTAATTATATTGAAGCAACATCTGTCCCCAATACTTGGTCAGATATCAATTGGTAGACAAAAATGATGAACTCCTGCCTCAGGTTTTTTTTTTCTTTTTAAACGATGAATCCAAAATAAGCTTCAGCCAGGCCAGGGGAAAGAAATAAGACTTCTGCTACTAACTTTAATGATGACGATTCAAGTACCCCCACAATATTTTTCCAATGTCCACCACCAAAGAAGAAAAAAAAAGCCAAAGGACGTATATCACGACAATAGCTTTTTGAGCTTCACGACATGTTCTTTGTCAGAATTTTCAGTAATGTATTTTGTCAAAAATGTTGCCCATCGTTAAAAGGCACCAGCAAGGTGTAGACTTGCTTATTCAGACCTGCAGGACCATCAGGTAACAAAAATTTTTGCACACCTGGGTACTTGGTGTTAGGCAAGCATATTAATGATGTAATTGACTTGAATATTCTTGAGTTTTAAATCCCTCTTAAAACCAAATGATTAGCCTTATGAAGGGCTTGTAAAGGCTATGGAAGGTTAAATATAAATAGTCAAGCTGGTAAATTGCAGAACTTAGAATCAATATAGAAGAATCATCTTATCCGTTTATCCAGTTGAAGCAAGAGCTTGATAAGTTGTGTGATCTTATGCCTCAAATATATCCTTACTTCTTAATCCAGAAATTCCAAGAAGGAATTTGGCCCTTGTCCTGGGCTCATTACTGCTTTTCATTTATACTCTTACTCTTTGTGATCCGCTTTACACACCTAATTATATTGAAGCAACATCTGTCCCCAATACTTGGTCAGATATCAATTGGTAGACAAAGGAGGTGCTACGCAAGGACCAAAAATGAAATCTTGAAAATTGAATAAATTAAATTCACAGAAAGATTTTCACCAAACCAGACACAGCTAAAAAAAACAAAAACAAAAAAACACACACACACATTGCACCAGAGACAGCAATACTGTATATCCCCTCTATACACGGAAGAACATTTTCTAGTCTATATATACAGTACAGAATAATAAGGATGATGGGTATATATGGATATAGCAGGCCTGGTCTGTATAATAGCCAGCCAGTCAAGCCGAAGACGCGCCAGAAAAAACGTGGCCCCTGGGTTCATGGTCAACTGGAAGAGGGCGAGGAAGAAAACTGGCTGCCTTGAACTTGGGAATACAGTTTGGGACCGGCTCTTTTTTTTCCTCTCTCTCTCTCCCTCTCTTTCTCTTTCTCTGGTCAATCTTGCGTGGGATTCAAACATATCTGGGGGCTTCTTAAAAAGTTCTGCTTGTCCAGCACGCAATTAATCCATCCTATAGAAACAAATACTGTACAAAAAACGGGTGGATAATTTTGAGAAATGTATTCTTCACGAAAGAACAATTTTGGAAGCCCTTCAATTTAAACAATGAAAAGGAGAACAAAGGGAATGTTCTTGTGGATCTGCAGGTGGACTTCCTCTACGAAGATATTATCTATGACGATATTATCTGTATCAAACATATTTTTTTTTGTTCCAAAGGGATCTCTATAACAACCAAATTCTTTCTGCAACACAATTTTTTCCAGGTTCATTGCATTTCATTGTAGAGAGATTCCACCTGTATAATTGAGCGTTTTTATGAGAGAAATAATTACGTCGAAAAATGAAAAAAAAAAGTCCCATCCTGCCCTTTTGTTGGTGAGGAATAGACTAATAGAGGATACGTACTCCGGTGTCCAGATTGAATGTATACTGTAATTTCAATTTAAAGCAAGTGGAAGTTTCGTATTTTGCTCCTACTAATTTTTCAACAAGTTTTACAGGTTCATGAAGGTTCGTTGTCAAACAAGAATTTTTCTGTACTTTGAAAAATTAAGTCTTTCTTTGAATCTATCTCCGAGAGCTTTCAAAGTTATCAGAAACATTCCTTTCTATGAGGATGCCAACAGTGATCACACCTAGTCAAGTTAATTTCGTTCATCTTCGCGAAAACTTCTGTCATTACAACCCGCACATATTTGTAAAACCGACTGGCAATATTGACAAGATGCTTAGTTTCCTCTTTGAACATATCTTTCACATTTTATGCACACATTTTTAAGCTCAAAAAAATTGAAGTGTCATCCTGCGAAAATTATTTCCATCACCTTTCGCACTTATGTACTTCACACTGTGTCTTTATATCCTGTTCCTGAGTTGAAATATTTTTTTGTGCGCAGAAACATTTTCAATTAATTTTCCCATGTGCAAATTTGTACATTTCTTATAGAGATAATAGTTAACGCATATTTACAGTTCCAGTATATAATAACTTCAAATATAATTTTCAGATACAAATTCAAATTCTTAAAATTATTAAATTGTAACATTTTAACATAGAAAAATATAGATTTACAGGTACAGTATTTTGCAAGTACAGTATATATAGTGAGACCCCCACATGCGGACACCTTCACTTGGGACAATTAACATAAGGACACTGATTTTCCCATAAAAAATTAATAAAAGAGGCCCAACATGAGGACAATGACTCATCATAGGGACATTTTTCAAGAACATTGCAAATACATTTCTGGCCAAATTACAAGAAGCAGATATTTCCAACCCTAAAATTGATGTAAGAAAAATTCTTAGGCATTTCTCTCACCAATTTACCATTCATTTAGAAAATTACCTCCAGGAAAGAGGGACTTCCTTCTCTCTTTTTCACTCAAATTTTATTTTTACAGAGAATGCCAACATTTCTATGTACTGTACAGAGGCATCAGTATTTAATTCCCCAAATTTCCATATTGCATTGAAATATATTGATTGAATCAGTTTAAATTGGGAGATCATTTTTATTTTTATGGAATTATGGTGAGTATTCTGTCCATAAAACACCAATTAAAAATTATGTAATGTATGTCTAAGGGAAAATGAGACTCAACTCAGGGATATTTTGACTTAGGAACACTCTTGATGTGCCAATAATGTCCACATCTTGGGGTCTCACTGTAGTTTACTGTATAAATGCCATTATAGCAAGGCTCTCCTCTGAACAATGGTGTGTACCTTTTTTTCGTGTTATTATTCATAGTTCTAGGTGCACTATCCCAGCACTCTGTTCCGACCGTCCCAAGGACCTACCGGGTGTTGACAAATAAATCGCTCATCCTCCGCCTTGCGCAACAAACGGCCCGATGTCACGGAGGGTCAGCCCCCATTATGTTGCAAGAGAGTGCGAACGTGGGGTATTCGCTGCCCGTTTTACAAAGGAAATGAAGAAAAATGTGTGCTTAAACACTTCTATACGTTAAAGTTACCGTCCCAACTAATTAGATAAGTATGCGCAAAAAAACTCTCCTTGCTACTCTCGGGATTCATCTTCTTGAAGTACAGGACCTGCGGCTATTTTCAAAAGTTCTTCTGGTACTTTGAGACGAGATTACGAATAAAACGTTTGTTAAATTCCTCAGTCAAGGGTATTTTTTCTGCGCAAAAACATTTCCAATTAATTTTCTTGTGTGCAAATTTGAACATTTATTCGATATTAGAAAAAATGTGAAATTCCTGAGAAACAAAAAGAGACGTTTATCAACAATAAAAAATCATCTTTGATGCTTATGATCCTTGAACAATCAAGGATAAACAGATAAAATGAACGAGAATTACTCTCGATCTCCTGTAAATTCAAAATGCGCCTCATATAGTTGAACTTGTATGGTTTTCCGAGTATATTTACATTTACCGAATACATTTAAATGTCTTATAAAAAATCAGGTCACAGTCACATGCAAAATGTGACACGGTGAACTCATCTTAATTTTTCATAAACAGGTGATTACGAAAAAGGAGAAAATAATGGTATCGTTTTGCCTGTCCTTGTCCTAAAAATTTGACTATCCCAGAAATTTAAGGGCATAACCTTTTCAGGATCACACTAATCAATTTGTGCTGAAAAGTTGCAAATATGCACAATGCATAGCTTTCAAGGTTTTATTTTAATAAACCTTCCAGGATTTATTATATTTTATTTATTTTAGTAAAGAACGTGCGAAAATGAGAAAATAATGGTATCGTTTTGCCTGTCCTCGTCCTAAAAATTTGAGAATCCTAGAAAGTAAAGGGCATAACCTCTTCAGGATCACTCCAATTCCATACCAATCAATTTGTGCTGAAAAGTTGCAAACATGCACAATACGTAGCTTTCAAAGTTTTATTCTAGCCTTTTTTTAAGTTTCTTAAACATATTAAATACATGAGGGGAAGCGTGTTCCACACAGCGAACATTTGCATCATGGAATTCATCCGAGAAGGGATTAATTTTTTCTAAGCGGGAACGCACTCTATTTTACTCAAAAAAATGTGTTTCAAGGAATACGAAAAAGGGCAAAGAATGAATTTTTGAAAACTAACGCTTAAGAAAAAAAAAAGAACTTCACTATCCATCTCTTGTTTGACTTCCTGCTTTGGTTCGGAGTTTGCACACCCCTCTCAGTGAGAGTCCACTGCACTGCTCCCTTTTTATTATTTTTTCCCCTGTATTGTTCAAAATTTAATTCAAAAGTAAACGAGTCATGCTCTGAATAAATTATGCAGTACACTTCCTCGTTCCAGCGCACAGTCTCACTCAGCGACTTATTAAATACAATACTGCATATCATCAGCACCACTCCCTTTGGATAAATCTTTTCGAGTCAGGCACACTTTTTTTTTGCATTGAAAAATAAGCAATTATTCGCAGTAATAATCCACCGCGTTTTTTTCCAAAACTCCCTGAAAAGCTATCAAATAGAATAAAATGGACGCAGGTTCAAAAACATGGAGGTTGAAAAATATATTACATATATATTTTTTTAATTTCTTTCAGAATATTGTTCTTCAAAGCTCACACATGTACACAAAAAGAACAACTCCACAATTGGTCGATAAAATAAAAATAAATTTGAAAATTCAACAGGTCACTGTAAAAGAGAAAAAATGAAACTTTCTCATTTGCGTGCTTGTCGGATTAGCTTGCAGTTACACTGCTGCCAAAAATTATTCCTCGAATAATTTAAAAACACTTTTAGCGAAGACCCTCAACATCGAAAGATCATGTCTCAAGATAAAGATTAATTTTTTTAAGGACCCCAAATAAAACTGTTGAGAGAAATATTCTAAATTGAAAGCACTAAAAATTTAAAATGCTACGCTATTTTTCTGGAATTATAGAGATTATTTTTCGACAAATCCCTTTTTTTTTGGCAATATCCAGGACAATAATGAAGAAAAATGTCATAAAAGAAATCCCAAATAAATTTGATAGCAATAAAAATAAAGCAAAGAGGAGGGTTTTTGCCTGAATTCTCTCTAGTAAACCAATTTTTCAGCATTTAAACCCGGAGGTTTTTGAAAGCAAGGACGTGCGAAACTTCCTCGACCGTGTTCGCGCAGTTTCTTCGCACCAAAAAAAAAAACGGAAAAGTGCTAAAAAAAAATACGAGTTTCACTCACTTCCTGAATCACAACCGTCGTCATCCGCCATAATTTCATTCAGTCGAGAAATTGTTCATTTCAGAGGAAGAATGACACAGACAAACACTTCTGTCTCGCCGAGGACTTCAATTGGTGATGATTTTTCTCTTTTTGATAGCATCTATAGTTTACGTTGAGATATCAAATATACGAATAAGTGCTTTTCTGGGTATTAAATCAGATTGTTACGCATAATACTGCCACTCAATCAGCAGTACTTTAACGACTCTTTACCTCGTCTTTCCCACAACCAGAGAAATGAAAGTGTTCTGAGCACTGTATCATTTTCCTTCTGCGACCCGAGAACGATACGAAAATGTTTTTGCTTTCAAACAATTGATATAAATAATTTAATGATACCTTAACGCTATCCTCTGACAGCAGAACGCACCTTTTTTTTGTGTCGTGTGAAGAAATTTGCAAAGGAAAATATTTCATGTGCATGTATCTTTCAGAAGTCCCCCAGCATGAGTCAAACTACTGATTTGAAAAGTGTCTATGAGTTGTATTTCTATATGAAGCCAATAAAACATTCAAAATTATGGTGAGCTTTTGAATTGCTGCAAGGCATTCAGATTCAAATATAAAAAGGTTGAATTTACACAAAATGTATCGCAGAAAAATCTCCGATATCTTTGAAACAATATCATCACAGACTTATATGCAATCTTAGTTTATGCCCTTCCTATTTGTCAATAAGGGGCTCAATTTCAGGAAAGGAAAGGGTGTATGCATACCTGGCAGATGTCCAGTTGTATTTTGTGGATTGTATTTTCTTTTATTTTTGTTATCCATTTGTGCCCTGTTTACTGCTCTGAAATGACTTTGAGTGGATTTGGGCTGGGTGGGAAGGGGGTTTGGATGTGGAAATCTTGATTGAACCTTGTGAACGCTGAAAAGTGGCAAATAAAGTGTTCTGTTCATTCATTCATTCAATAAGGGGCTCCTACTTGAAATAGTTTCCATGCCACCAGCAGCAAGGAAAATCCCATTACAATTCCTTTTTTTAGGAAAGTTTAATTTGAAATAAAAAGTCTGTTCAACCTTTCAGCAATATAACGTTTCTTTTTTAAGGAAAGCATGGGTTTTTGTATGAGGCGAAGAACCAAATTCACCCTTGTTACTTGACTCAAAATTATATTTTTAAAATTTGAATGTTTGGCTCAAGATCCCTCTTGCCTCTATACCGTCTTATTTCGGAACCTCTGAGTGAAGATGGGATCAAAATTATTATTATTTTTTTCGAAAGACACAAATTTAAACACGCAAAAGGAAAGGACGCATCATGAATTATTGCATTCTGTATTTCCCACAATCATTCCATCACTACTGTATTTTCATAATTTTAAATATATTTTTTTACAAGACCGGTCAAAAATTATCATAACCAGCTCATCTACAAAGATGTTCTCTGTATATACTGTAAAACCAACACATGATTGCTGAGCATAGAAGTTGTAAAAAGAAAAAGGGGTTTACCAGTGGAAACATGATTTGGATAAAACTTTCTAAATGACATGCCGTCAAGAACGTTCAACGACGTGACTCAAAAAACCTTCTCCGGCCCTCACAAGTGTATTTCCGTGAGAAGTTCAGTGGAATCGAAAGCACTCGTGAATTCTTTGTTTATATATTGCGCAATATTCCAAACTCTCTCAAGGATCATGTTACTGTAAAACATTTATTTTTCACCGAGTTGAATCAGACATAAACGATATTTTCTCGAAGAGCACGAATTTTCATATGTTTTTGTGAAATGATCGAGAATATTCCCACGCGGTTTTAAAAAATTAACATAGAGTATACCATGAGTGCTAAAGCATCACGAATACGAAAAGGAAAAAATATATACGTGCTGAATCAGAAATTAACGATATTCTCTCGAAGAGCACGAATTTTCATTTATTTTTGTGAAAAGGTCGAAAACATTCACACGGTTTTAAAAAATTAATAAATTCCATGAGCGCTAAAGCATCACGAATGCAAAAAGGAGAAATATACGTGCTGAATCAGATACAGTACACGTGATATTTTCTTCCAAAAACATGAATTTTCAGTTTTTTTGTGAAATAATCAAAAATATTCTCACGGATCATTTTTACTGCGCCGAAATCAAATTTTCAAATCAACCCTTGCACGTATAACTTCACGGAATGGTGAAAAGGTCAGCTGCCCTCAAAATAAATATGAAAAAAAAACAGAATCGCGCGCAAAACTTAAAAAAATATTTTCATAACATCATAACAAAAGCGTTCATTTGAATTCGAAGTATCGAAAAACCATCTCTCGGAGTTCCTACGTAGTTTCAAAATCACGCCACCTTTTTAGTGAGCCACAAGGATTTCGTATTCAAAGCAAAAACCTCTTAATCCCTACAAAATGGGTGGAAATGACGCTTTATGAGAGATAGAAAAAAAATCTGGCGGTGGCAGTTGAATCAAGACCTTCATTTATTTCATGGAATTCATTCTACCGGATGTGATAAATTCCAAGGATTTTTCCAACCGCAAGTCCCACGAAAAACTTCCTGTCGAAGACCCGCGGCGAGAACGGAAATGAATAATAACCACTACCTTAATTCGAGAAATGCTAGACGAGAACTTTGACATCATTTTGCATATAACCCCTACTTGAAACGTACAAAAATCAGAAGGCTACTCAATTCTTGTTTCAATACCCCCCCTCCCCACAAATGCATACCGATGATTATTGAAAAAAGGAGATTCTGAGATACCTTTTTTACGGGTACTTGTCCACGGACGTCCTTCTTGAATCTCAAAAAAACACAAAAGCTTGGAATAAGTTCAAAAGATGACGGAAGGTTACACAGTATGACATCTCAAAAATCCCCGAGGCGAAAATAAATTCAGCGGAAGAACCCGACTGGAAAAACTAAAAATAAACAAACACAGGACGACCAATTGGTGGACATTACTCAAACTTTTTTGTGATTCGAAATGGAATTTATCAATGCCCGAAATATTCGGTCGTTTTTACTTCAGTTGGCAGAAATAATTCGGAAACCAGTTGCAATTGAATAGACGGCATTCAGTTATAAAATCTTGGAACAAATGAAGACATAATGCCCATATCATACTCACTCGATTTTAGTACTATACGTAGTATTGTACCGTACAGTTTTCTCGACCATGTTTAAAATTTGGACTGCTCCAAATTTTAAAGACAAATCAAAAACTTTTTCAAGTTGAATTTAGAAAATAATCTAACGTTGTTCATTTCGTAGCGTTTTTTTTTTTTTTTTCACAGAAAGATATTCTTCTTGAAAGTGCGAGAACATCTTGGTCAAATTTTCAGCAACCAAAAGGTACTGCATTCTTGATTTTATTAGTTCAGAAAAATTTCTAGACCACATTTCTTGATCCCAAAAAATTCCCTTTCTCGCGTTTCCGATTGTGATGAAACGGCTGCCAATATTCAACGTTTCCCGGTAAAATCGCGTAAATACCGAAATGGGATTCAAAAAAACAATGAGTCATATTGGATGACTTTTTGGTGGGTTGACTTTTCTCCTGGCACGTCTCAAAGGCTCAAAGAAACCGGTCCACCTTTTTCCAGTGACTTTGACAAACAAAACGCACAAAAAAAACAAGAAAAAAACCAGGAGGTAAATCACTCAGAAGACTTCCTGTATGGGTTCTGTTATTGGAATGCTTGCCCGTCGTTCTAAACCCCGTCAAGGATAACGTGCCATCCACGCATCGAACTCGATCGACATTTCCCGGAACCAGGGTCATCCACCAACCGGAAAGGTTTTTTTTCTTTTACTATTTCTTTTTATTTTTCCTTGTGGCTCAGTAATGAACATAGAATGAGATAATGCCGTCACACAAGAGGCAACACAATTAAAGGTCACTCGCGGAGATGACCTCAACTCCACTGAACCGTTTTTACGAGAATATTGGGCTACCCAGTCACCACTCTAAAAAGTGCCAAGTATTCTGCGATTCATATTCAATTACAGTATTTCATAAATAGATGCACAATTTGAGTGCAACTTATGGCCAGTGATACACACATGAACTTGTATAAACAAATTTACAGTTGAACCTTGGTAATTCTGGCCTCCTCAAGTTGCATAACTGTGTATCTTGAATTTGTTTTCAAGTCTCCGTCTGAATTTACTTTAAAAAATGCATTAAAAACTTCTAAAATGCAAATGCTTTTTCCCCCTCAAACTTACAAAAGTCAAATTTTTGGGAGGCCTTTCGGCGATTATTTTCTTGACACAGGAAGAAGAAAAGCTGTAATAATGTATTGCTGCATTTTTTAAGGAAGTAGTGAAAGACTGATTTGGCAAATGAACCCTTGCCTAAAATTGCATCAAGCCGGCAACTTATTCAAGAAGCAATTTAATGCCCAGAATGACACCAATTACAAATTCCTTCAATTCATTTCCCCTAAATGCTTCTTGTTTCCTTATTTTGAAACCTAACTCAATCAATTTGTTTGGTCTGTTGACTTAATGATGCTTGAGTGTAGCTTGCAATTAACTGAAATTGTGAACTACAGGAGCATTTTCAGTTCAACAGGGACAAGACCGAATCTCATTTTTTATTGGAAATCTTGGAGATAAGGCAAGTGATTGAAGTACAGTATTGATGGAATCCTTTGGTTGTGGATAAATTGGATGCAGTGAAAGCGCATTCAATAAAAAAGGGGGGAAATTGTACATTTTTTGAAACACAAAATTGAGTTGAGATGCAACTCATCTACTTGGTTAATGTCTTGTACAGGTGGTGCCTCACAATTTGACCCTAATCCATTGCAAAACTGGGGTCAAATTGCAAAGTGGTTGAATTGCAAGACACTTCGTGTAGTTCAAAAATATTGGTGCAAAAATGCAAAAAAGTGGCCAAAGCAGGTAAAATTTTGGGGCAAGCGTTGAATTGCAAGTCAACCTCCCAGCAAATATGACCATTGAATTGTGGGAAAGTCCAATTGCAAGGTACCACCTGTACTGGGACATATGCTGTGAGACATCAAATTTTTCAGAGGCATGTTCTAGTTCAAGAACTAATCGGATCCTCTAGCAGTCTAGAAATTTGAAAAAAATTGTAATTAAAATTGCAAGCGTATTAAAGATGCGTTACATTTTCAAAATCCAAAATGTTTGAACATTAAGGTTTTATTTGAATTGAAGTTAAACTGTCACTGGCTTGATGCACCCGTCCATTTATATTATTTTGGGAATTTAAGCAGGAATACATTCAACAATGTCATTGTCCACGAAAGAAATTAAATGTCATGTCCCTGCACAATAAAAACTAAAATGTTCTTGGATTAACTTTTTAATGCGAAACACATTATCACTTGCCTCACAGTTTTGTTGAAAAAACATTATTTTTCCCGGTTACAACCAAAAACTTACATTGGCCTACAAATTTATGTAATCTAGCTGTTTCTGAAATAAAATTCTTGCAGTTTTGCCAGGAAAAGGTGCACAAATGCATGAAATTGATTATTTCTCAACTTTAACCAATCTGTAAGTTAGAAAATTGTTTCCATACTGTTGATTTTTTGTTCACAACGCAAGACTTTCCTTGGCAACAATTTCCAAGATATGAAGCGATGCCGCCGTCATTCATCAATTTTTCTGAAATTATTTTACGTGAAATAAATCTATTGTTTATCCTTTTTTTTTCAACAATTTTTTTACTGCAAGGTTTGTGCTGAATTAGTCATTCATCTTATACATGGGAAACCACTGCTAGAGCGCGTCTATTATTTGCATGTAGCATTATTTAAATTTTTGAGGACAAGCAAGATACTGTACACAGATTTGCATCTTACGATTGATGACGCCGTATAATTGAGTGACCAGAGTACCACCTGATCATAGGTGGTTGTTTTTTTTTTTTTTTTACTTATCTTGAGTAATAATTAAAAAAAAAAAAGTGGACGAGAAAAATAGGTACAGTGCACACATATATTCTAGAGAAGCACGAGAGATAAACAAAAATTGAGGAATTGCGTCATCGTCGTGCGGTAGAGCGTGTATCAACAGCACGGTTGATGCCCTCGAAGCTCGCCATGCACACCGCAATGTGTCATCTTCCTCATCTGAAACCCACTGTACTTGGAGGTCATTCGCTATAAGGCCACTCATTTTAATGCGTTTCTTGGTGGTTTGAACTCAAGATTTCTTTTTTTTTTCATAAGCCCTTGGAATGAGTTCTGCCAAGCAAAGTGCGTTCTTGTGTATATGAGGGTCAGGTCAGTAAGGTTAAGACGATGGTACTTTCGAGACAGTTCACCTGACTGAACTCTTTTCAAGGGTTCCTCTAATTATTATAGGTACTGTCCGCTGGAATGCACATCAATGTAGGGATGGTTAAAAGGGAAGATCATTCCAGGGGGGGGAGGGTCTGAACTTTAACATTTTTGAAAATTAACCTTGACAATTTGAACCTTGCTGAGTAAAAAAAATCTATTCCGTGAAATCTTGTTACCACAAATTCGGTTACAGGTGGAACCTTGCAATTTGACCATAATCTGTTGCCAAACTAGGGTCAGACTGCAAAGTGGTCAGATTGTGAGACACTTTTGTGAAATTCAAAAATGTCAGTACAAAAACGTGTCCAGAGCAGGTCAAATTGCAGGACAAGGTCACATTTCAAGTCAACATCCCTGCAAATTTGACCATGGAATTGCAGGATGAAATTGTGGGAGGTCAAAGTGTGAGGTACCAATTGTACAACAAATGTTTCAGTATAAAAAACATTTTCCCAAGATGAAGCCTAAAAGAGTGCATCTTGAAACAATCTTATTTAGCAAAAAACTTCCAAATTACAGTAAAACAAACTTTTTTGTGGATTTTTTCAATAGATTCTCCAGTTAGAGATTTCTTGACTAAGACATGCACAGCCTGGGAATTCCAATCCCAAATGTGACTGACTGATTCTTGTTCCATACTTGGAAGCTGTAATCAATGACAAACATGCTTCCAAGTTGTTCCATACATCATCCTTCCCAAATGAAGAAAATTTCATATCATCCTCCCAGAAGAAAGGGAATGCAGAGATTAGTTCAGCTAATTTCTGCAGAGATAGATGGAATGAATGGTTAAAGCTAGTTTTTTTTAAATCAGTCAGTTTTCCTAATAGAATTCCAAGAACACAAAAAAGATCTAATTGATTATAAGTACCGTAGGTCTTATGTGGAAAATTGATTTAATTTTGAAAAATTTTATTACACAAAATTAGGCAAATAGTGTTGTAAAAAGACTTTAGAAGGTTATTCAAAGAACATTGTTCAAAAGTGACATATGTCAACTGGGGATGTGTTTTACCTGGATGACACGTTACCCAAAAACGTGTTGTCTAATTTAGAAAGAGTGCGGAATTTTTTCCTCTTAATAAAAGGGAGCAACTAAAATTGTTTGTGCAATAATCGGCGCGTCTTGGGACGCGCCTACAGCTGCTAGCAAACCCCTTCACAGGGCAGTAAAATTAAACAAATATCACAACATTTTTCTGAAATCTTCCAATAAGTTTCTTGTAACAAGTTTTCACTGTATACAGTTGACCCCTACACAAAATGGACCTACTGTGCAATGGGTTTTTGCACAACAGATTAAATCTTTCTACCACACTTCTAATGGTTTGAAATTATTGGTAAAAAAAAATTTTAATTTTCTAATAATTGAATTTGCATAACAGACTTTTCACACAACAGACTAGTCTGTTGAATGAATCCAGTCCGTTTTATAAGGGTTGACTGTACTGTAATTTTAATTTCCAGGTAATCCTTGGTCTTTCATCAACTTTGACGCATATCACAATTTCAACCTTCTTCACAAACCATTCCTGGTTCGACTCAAACAAACATTTTTGAGTCAAACCTCCCTTATTCAAATCGAAGAGGCTCTCTTGCTATTATTTCTCACTTTTTACTCGTGAAGAATTTTGCATCGATGCCTATTTTTTGTGCCCCATGTTAAGTACTGTACTGGACTTTAATATGACATTTTCCTGGCACGCATATTGAGAAGCAGGCGGAATAAAGGTCACCCACCCCATTTGGCCTAGATTGCTTCCCACTCGATAAGTCCATGAAAGGGGAATGAACCTGTTTTTCCCCAGGCTGCATCAGAACTTCAGAGAGAAAAGCAGCCCTTGAGGGGGAATGTCTTGGTGTCACGCAAAGCCGCTGAACCCTGGAAAAAGACCGACTCATCATCACCCAGCTATTGAAAGACATTGGATGGAGGGCAACAGTTTCTCCACGGCAACCCGATGCCGACCCGTTATGGTGATTATAACACTCCGAGGTACCCAGTGACACAGAACCTCGAAAAGGGTTCAATGACTATACGGTATTCTTGTTCATCCGTCGACACGATTTATTTGATGTTTCTTCATTTATATAGTGAGTAGTTTTTCGTCTACTTAAGCTAAATGAGCGAACTGATGATCATACGTTTTGGTGATGGCGGGGAAACCTATTAGTAAAATACATTCAACATTTTTCTACCATGCCAGAAAATTCAAAAAATTATATTTGTTTCAGGGTGCTTAGAGAGAAGGAATTCCAATTCGGTCTCCAATGCTTTTTGGTTTAACGAATGCGTTGCTGAAAATTTTAAAAATTCGGGATACAGACCGCTTAGAAGTCGTTACCATATTTTTAAACCAGCCGAAGTTTCAGTTTCTTGATATTATACTTCTAACGTTTTCTAAAATTATCGAGATTAATCGATCTATATTCATTTAATTTTACGAAAACCCCAAAAAATTACTAATAAATTACGTTTATGTTTTTCTTTGTGTCCGGGGAAAATTCGAATCTGTCGTCGCCTTCCTCTAAATGAAATCAAACCTGGAAGCGCGTCATTTTCAAGATTATAATATCTTGACAATAACTTTGATATGAAACTAAATCGCTGAAAGTATGAATATTTACTCCGTTGTGCCAACGGTGTTTCGAAGAAATAGAGCAGAAAATCCCATTTGTTTCAGGCTGCTTAAATATAATGAATTCCTATTCTGTTTTAAATGCCTTCTGATGTAACAAATTCGCTGCTTCAAAATTTTAAAAATTCGGGAGCCAGACCTCTCAGAAGTTTTCATCTTCTTTTTGATGACTGCCGAAGTGTATTTTCTTGATGTTACACGTAAATTCGTCTGTTTTTAACGAGAATGCACTAAACTTTATTTAGCACGATTATTCAGAACCCCACAAAAATCGGTGAACTTCAAAATAAATGTAATGTTGATTTTTCGTTCGTGAACAACCTAGTCTTGTCATCGCTTTCCTCTAAATGGCGGCACATCGTTTCATAAATTCGAATTATGAAAGTTTAATCCATGCTAAGCTTGAGATCAAGTATCAAACAAAAATTTAAAAATTACTCCATTGTGTCAACGACGAGGAACTTCCGAAATTTCTCGCCACCGCCGGTGACGTTTAAAAAGGAAGGCGGCGAAACCGGAAAACCGGATTTCACGCCGAAGAGTTGCGCATGAAATTCGTACACAACGTTGAGAGAAAAGCTAACTGGCCAACATTTCGCGAGGAATAATAATTTCTGCGCGAGTCGGCGAATATTTCGCAACGTCTGCCGCGGTGGCAGGAAATCACCAAAAGTTTACAAAAAAAACTTTTGAATATAATAAACAAGGCAAGAACAATGCCCAACATCGGGTGCATTGCATAACAAACTGCACACTCACATCAACACACACACACACACACACACACGTGCACTTGTCCTTGTGATTCAAACAAGTGAAAAAGAGAATCATCATGACGGAAATTGTCATTGTGTCATATTTCTTGGGCGTTGACGACGACGCCATGATGACTGAAGACCTTTTTCTTGCGTCAAAAATCGCATCGCGTCAAAAATCGATGTGTCTAATTTATTTTTTCTTCCAACTGTAAATTTGACGAATCATCAAAGCGGAAAACTTGACATGATTTCCCAACAGTTGATCATGCCCTCCAGCATCTCAGGAGAAACGGTTGAGCTCAGGATAACGATATACAGTTCATTTTTTTTAATTTCGGGATTTTAGAAACTATGTTCGGCATTTAGGAGAGGAATAAAAATACACCTTCCAATCTCCTGATTATAGTTTGAGGAAGTGCATAAAGTGACAAGATGCCAAAATGCTCTGCTTCATATACTGAATCATATCGCATTCAGGAGAATATTCCGAAAACTTTTTTTTTAGTTTTGCTGCGAGCCAAGAGTAAATTAGAGATCCAGTACAGTATTAAAGTCAGGCATTTCAATGCAAGCGTTATTTTGAAGTAAAAAGTACTCAAAAAATATGATTAATTTTCCTTTAGACAGGGAATTTTTTAATGAAACGTTTAATCGCTGACAACAGCTGTTTCAGAAAATGCTTGCGAAGAAGTCAATGAGAAATAAAGCTGCTGAATTGGTGATAATGTTAATTTTATGGAATTTAAGGCATTCACTCACATAATGTATCTATTTCAAGATGTGTTACTCCTAATGTCAAAGAGAATCATTCCAATGCAACATTATGCAACAGATAAATTCCATGGTGGTAAAATATTGTTCATCATGAAAAAGTATTCATTGTAATCAAAAGTTGCCAATTTCCCAGAAGAAACGGTATAGACCAAATGCTATGAAAATCTAGTCATTTCAAATTTCAATATTAGTTTTAGTGAAACAATCTGCATTTTCTTGCTATTTTCACAATTGTTCTTTCCATTTTTCTCCCATTTTTGATGGGAGGAATTCCTTATAGAGGTCAGCATGGAAAAAATATTCATGAGAAGAGCTCAGATTATTTCCATGAGAGAATTAAACAAAGATTAAATTTTATACTGGGAAAATTCTGCACAATCTGTACAGACACTTTTCTTTTTTATCCTGGTGAAAACTTTTTTCATTTTGCTTGATTATGTTTTTACATGACCAGAAAAAGGTAGATTTGAAGACATTTATTGGGGACAAATGTTGCAACAATATAATTTGATGTTAAGTGTCAAGGATAATGAAACACAACAATCAATCCAGGACAGGACTGGGAATTCCTGGTAGGAATTTCCTAGTTTAAATGTATAAATGTATTTCACACAGAATAAATTGATAAGCAACAACTCAATGAACTCAACTTGCAGGATAAGTGAATAACTTGAGTAACAAATCACAACTGATGATTAGTATTAAAATATGAGCTTCTTATACTCAATACTACTAATTACATTTGACCTTCAATAGTTTCTATTCCTTTAATCAAGTCAAGAGATATATCATTGAGGATGCTAGGTTGCCAGGATCTTCCTGGCACTGCAATTTTGAGGAGGGGGGAAATGATTTCCTTCTTCTTGGAATTTATTATGTAATATATAAAATTACATGGCATGCTTGCCCAACAACAGAAATTCAATCCCACATTTCAGATGATAAGTCTCACATTTTAGTAACATTTGCTCACCAATTGAAAGTTTTTCATTCTAAAAGACTTTGAATACAGTACTGTGAGGCATATTGTCATGCTTCTACAATGCAATATTTGGTACTTTCCTGTTATCTGTGTACCTCATTCCTAGATCGCACTACCATCCAGACAAATCTTTAGGACAAGTTCATAATCACAATGACCTACCAGAAACTGTGAATTTTATTTTTTTGCATTCTGCTGAAACTGATTTTGGGAGGTGGTTAGGTGAAGTTAGGTTAGGTCAGGTTAAATTGGTCAGAGGGAANATTGTTGCAACATTTGTCCCCAATAAATGTCTTCAAATCTACCTTTTTCTGGTCATGTACAGAGATAACAGGAAAGTAGGTACAGAGATAACAGGAAAGTAGGTACAGAGATAACAGGAAAGTACCCAATATTCATAGCTTCATCAGTTGAGCATCACAAGATTTTTTTTGAGTCATTAAAAATATTTCAAAATAGTTAATCACTTCAAAGACCCCCGTGCAAATCGCTTGGTACCAGTAATTCCGGCAAGTAAATGCAGGGGATTGTTTTCAAAACGCGAAATTCCGGGGATTGAGAATTTAGGGCCCATACATCCTATACAGGTCACAGATACAGTCTCAGATACAGGTTATATTGTATCTGTGACTAAAAAATTATGCTTCATAAGGGTACAAAATTCGCAATAGAAATACTGTACTGTAGCTCATAGTAAGAGTTCCCTGAAAATGAAAGAGGTTGAGAACCTCAGAACAATCTGACTGACCTGACTGTTCAACCACGAGACCAGCTAACAAAAAAAGGCAATTTGACAATAACACCTACATTTTTCCAACAGCCCCATACTCAAGTGCTTGTTCTCGATAGAAGGAACTTGACAACGATCACATGTTCCAGACTTCTCCATCATCATCAGCGATGTCGCCTAACCATAAGTAAAGACAACAAATTGGTAAAAAAAAAAAAAATAAAAGAGAAGAAAATGTGAGCTTCAGACAGCTTTTTGAACGCGCTTCACTTTCTAAGTACTCCTTCAAAGGGGTTCCTTTCACCTACAGGTACTTTTTTTTTAATTTGCCGGACACGAAACGAACGTCCGATTTGCTCTGGATTCACGACGCCTTCGCACGATCCGCCAGTACCCTATTATTTCCAACCATTTCAATGACCTGGATTAGCTCAAAGAAAGTCACAAAACTTTCCAGCATTCCCAAAATTTTGAAACAGCATAAAAAAAAATAATCCTCGCATTTTCTGAATGTTGGAAGTTATGGTTTCATTTCAAAATGGACTTGCTACTATATTAAACGCCAGACGTCTCCAGGCCCAACATTTTCTTTTTTGTTACACAGGTGTCGCTTGAACAATGATTCCATTAAACTGATAAAGTTAGGCTTCTGCTTACGATAATTGCTCTGACTTCAGTAAACAATATCATTTGATAACTACTGTATTATACTCTCAAGTGCACGAAATCCAAACACGCTTTCTTACAAGCAAGAACTTCAATTTTTGTGAAATTAAGTACAGTACTACACTGAATCACATCTTGAAAATTGTGTCAAAATTCAAAATGGAAGCCTCAATGTATTTTATTGCTCTGTTATCAATGCATAAGGTTTTGGATGCATAAAATACTCAGCTTAAACTTTTGATACATCATTCTAGTTGAGAAACCTTTGGCCTGGTTATTGCTTGGATGGAAGACTGTCTGGAAAGACCAAGTTGAACAACCGAAATTTATACAAATCCTTTTGTATGATCTAGACCAGTGTTCCCAAACCAATGGTCTGCAGACTGGTGCTGGTCCACAGGAAAATTTCTTCCATGTAATAAATTTTTTAAAGTAAAAATTAAGTCTGATATTGAATCCACAATTTTGGAGACGATGGCAGTTGAAATTATCTGATGAAAAATGAATTGTTGGTTTTTCTCCTAATAGCAATTCAGACATGTTTTCACATGCTGAAATAAGTTACTTCTAGTTTTCAACCTGCTGAGGAACCTTTCTTCAAGCCCAGCATCCTTTTTTGAAAGAATTTTCCAATTTGTAGCTGCCTCAGGGTTTCACAACTTAATTTTTGCAATAAAAGTTTTGCTCTGAGGACTTTATGGCAGGTATTTAAAATTTTTCTGCTGGTGATCAAACATATATTGTACAGAATGTTGCCAGTCTGCAGAAAATTTTCTGAAAAAGTGCCAGTCCACAAAGGATTTTATTAAAATTTTCCGATCTGCGAGCCCAAAAATCCTGCCTTCATTGAAATTGTGTGGCTTTATTGACTTCAGTATTACTATGTCTCTGTGCAGAACAAATTGTTTACATCGTAGCAATGTCAAAGAACTTTATTATCACCTGCCAGGTAAGTTAGATCAAACATACTCGTACATTGTAAAAATATCACCTGACAAAGGTTGCGTTCACTTATAACTGGAGTATCCAATTTCATGCATGATTCACTATTTTGAATAGAGAAAAAAACATGATGGTCCGTTTCAAGTTGAACTTTTCAGTGGAACTTATGCAACCTTGCTGCTCCAAACACATATTTTCGCAAAGCGGCGATTTTATTCCGATTCGTGGGTTCGAGTAATCTTTCGTATGCAATTTATTTCGGGCATCCCAAGAAATATTCGCGGCTTAGTGAGATTTTGCTCTTGCCAATATATATGGGCACGGAATGTGGCAAGCTTTGTTTCTAAACTGCGCAGTGAATTCCCAGTAAGGATGAGACCAGATTAGCGCTTGGATAGGAAATCTATTTGATACATAAGTACAGTACTTCTTTAAGCTGATTTTATGTTTCGCAACTGAAAATTTGAAAATATTTGCCTTGAGAATCCGAGGAACCATCAAAACGTTTAATGAAGTTTGCTTCAAGTACCTGCGGCATTTTCAAGTAATAAAATGACCTAAAAACTCTGTTGCGGTCTAATGTATTTTCAAATACAGAATTTGACTGATTGAACGATCTGCAACATGAATTAGAAGATGTGGTGTACGTATACCTCATTTACGCTAATAATGTGCACACAGCTTGATGGTATTTATCAAAAGCCGAACCTTTATTTTCTATGATACAGAAATATGCGAAACATTTTGTCGCGTAACATTGGAAGCAATTCGAATACAGTAATTTAATGTACTGTACTGTACATTCGAATTCTCCGCAATCCCACAATTCTGTTGGTTCTATTCATGTTTCAGTTACTAGCTTAATCTCCTCAGTATGTCCAAAAAAAATCAGAATACTATATAACTCGGAAAGAACTGCACATGCTTGAAAGGATTTCTTCAACTGAGAGAAGGACGACTTTTATTCGAAAGATTCTGTCTGTCGAAATGTAACATGCACTTGACATGAGAATCTAAGATTCTTAAAATGAAAAGAAACGTTGACTCTAAGATGAAAAGAAAACAATGATGCATCAGCGCAATTCAAAAACTGCATTGCATTTTACGGAAGATTCAAGAAATTTCCAGAAATTCTGAGGCTTGAATTTAAAAGCGTAACTAATTTTATTAAAATTCAAATGATTATAAAACCTCTTCTTGGCTCAAATAGCAGATGATTCGCCGTTCCAAACGCAGTTGGCAATACTTATTCAAGTTGAGTAAGTGGTTCATGTTGATCTTGCACAACGCTGGGTACATCTAAGGGCCCCGCAAGCAACACGAAAAATGTGAAAATGAGACAAGTGTTGAATAATGGAGCTGTTGGCTGACAAAATCGTATCGGACGATTTCAGTTCTGTGTATTGAGTTTCCCGCTGTTTCAGGCCGATTGAACGACTTCGGCGTGAGTCACACGGCCATAAAAACTAATGCTACCACGAAGATTATTTTGTTTTGAGGATGTTCGTCATAACCTGTGCGGTGGCATGGAAGTGATGACCAGCACCCATGCTCGTGAAAGCTTTTTCCCGACGGCCTGCTTCAATGTATAATTCTGTTGTGATCTTGAAAAGCACGGAATAAGAGTTCTTCTTGAGCATCCCGGGATGACTGAAGTTTTCTCACCAGAGAAGTTGATGCAAGGAATGATGATGATGGGCGCTTCCCAAGTTCAAGGAGGCTTGAGGGTTACGAAGCCTTGGAAGAAACTTATTCAGATTTTTCTCATTCACAAGAATGAATACTGTTAGACAGCCGTATAGTGTATGTCAACGGCCATACCACGTTGAAAGCACCCGTTCTCGTTCGATCACGGCAGTTAAGCAACGTTGGGCCCGGTTAGTACTTGGATGGGAGACCGCCTGGGAACACCGGGTGCTGTTGACTTTTTATTCTTTTTCATAAATTCAATCTTTGAATAATGAAGCGAGACGAAAGAAAGTTCTGTTGTCTAATTTTTGAAATGAATAATTTATGGGACCGAATAAATCATTTCCCATGAATTTTAATTTAATTAATTTCCAGACAAAATACAGTTCTCTCGTTTCAAACGCCTTTGAAGCGAGACAAAAGAAAGTTCTGTTGTCTAATTTTTGAAATGCATGAGAAATGATTTATTCGGTCCCATAAATTATTCATGTTAAAACGGGGGTGATTATTCAAAGATTGAATTTATGAAAAAGAACGAAAAGTCAACAGCACCCGGTGTTCCCAGGCGGTCTCCCATCCAAGTACTAACCGGGCCCAACGTTGCATAACTGCCGTGATCAAACGAGAACGGGTGCTTTCAACGTGGTATGGCCGTTAACATACACCATACGGGCTGTCTAACAGTATTCATTCTTGTGAATGAGAATAATCTGAATAAGTTTCTTCCAAGGCTTCTTAACCCTCAAGCCTCCTTGAACTTGGGAAGCGCCCATCATCATCACTCCTTGCATCAAGTTCTCTGGTGAGAAAACTTCAGTCTTCCCGGGATGCTCAAGAAGAACTCTTATTCCGTGCTTTTCAAGATCACAACAGAATTATACATTGAAGCAGGCCGTCGGGAGAAAGCTTTCACGAGCATGGGTACTGGTCATCACTTCCATGCCACCGCACAGGTTATTATGACGAACATCCTCAAAACAACATAATCTTCGTGGCAGCATTATTTTTTATGGCCGTGTGACTCACGCCGAAGTCGTTCAATCGGCCTGAAACAGCGGGAAACTCAATACACAGAACTGAAATCGTCCGATACGATTTTGTCAGCCAACAGCTCCATTATTCAACACTCGTCCTACATTCTCTTTGAAGATTAAGTTCGAACATTGAGAAGAGTGACATGAAAAATTACTTTCCGCCAGCTCGAGGCTGGTGATTAAATTCGATATGCTTGGTTCTGCAGAAATGCCTCCGAAAATTCGCGACAGCACAGGTTATTATGACGAACATCTTCAAAACAAAATAATCTTCGTGGCAGCATTAGTTTTCATGGCCGTGTGACTCACGCCGAAGTCGTTCAATCGGCCTGAAACAGCGGGAAACTCAATACACAGAACTGAAATCGTCCGATACGATTTTGTCAGCCAACAGCTCCATTATTCAACACTCGTCCTACTTTCCGTGTTGCTTCAGGAACAATTACCGCGGATTGGCAGCATCGTTAACGGTCGGATGACTCAGGAAGAAATCTTTCAATCGGCAGGGAACAGCGAAAAACTCGGAACATTGAAATGATATCATTCAATTATTTGCTAAACCAGCATGGGTTCTACAAATATTCACCCGTGCCCCGTTTCTAAAACAAATAACTCACTCATCCAACGGCACAAACCTCCTTGCGCTGGGAAAATGAACTCCCATTTGAAGTCTCTGATCACATAACACGAATTATGCACATGCGCACCGACATGCCATCGCCGAAGATATTTCAATCAAGATAAAAATTGCCGAAAATCCACTATACAAACACAATTAAGCGAGTCGCTCATCTATGCCGCAGTACACAAAATGTAACCCATCCTACGAAACACGCCACTTCCGTACGCTCGGTTACCGTTAACCACGTGAGCAAGCGATGACTCGGAACGGAAGAGGCATCACTGAGGCCAGACCACTGGTGCAAATCCGGACAGCGCGTGAGGGCGGACTTCAGCGCCAGAACAAAGTGCCCAGGACTCAACGGGACTCACAGATGGTTCGCGCAGATGGGCTGTATAATACCGTATTGTTATGCAGTGTGCATTGTCCCACAACCCAATGTGTTCGCAGGGTATTTGTACTATTTTGGTGTGCACTTGGTACCTACTTATTAATGAAAGACTCCATAAAAAGAAAACATTTTCATACAAGATTTTTTTGCTAGTGCATGTGGAAAACATTGACGGCATATAGAAAACCCCTCAGGGTAAAGACATGAATTCCTGCTGTAAGCTGTGAGTTTATTTTTTAATACAGCATTTAATTCAAACTTTATGTTAGAGAAAATAAGAGTATATTGCAGTTGAACCTCTTTAGGTCAAACTTCAATAAAGGACAAGCAAATACAATTATTGACTTATTGAGGCTATGAAATGCGGAAACAGTTATTTTTTGCTGGACATGAAGATAAAGCATTGAAGGACAATAAAATTTTTGATCTGTTGGGCATTCAACTGAGGAATGAATGAGTTGATAGCAGGATGCTGAACTTGGAGGAAAGGGTTTACTTGCCCAATTTGTCACTCACCTCCTCTTAAACAGCATAGCGTCAATTTTTTATTGTTAGTCTTCTGGTAGTCAGCAGAACACTGTAATATGCCCCAAAGGCCTAGAGAAATTTGAACTTGAGGGGGAAAGTCTTTGAGTTATGCTGGAGGTTTAATAAGTATTCTTCCTATGGTAATTCAGAATGGGTCCAAAATATTTTGGCAAATAATCACAGTTTTGACTTAGGAGTGGTTGAGTTACAGAGGTCCAACTGTACTAGTTGTCCTTCTTTATAGTACCAAAAATTTTTAAATTTCATGAGCTTCTGTGAGTAAGATTAAAATGATTTTGTAAGGATTAATCGCATGATTCAGTTTTGATTACATTCTGTGCATATAGTCCTTAGCAATCCAGTATTCTTTGATGGCCTTATATAACCTCAAGAGGACGTGGAAGACGTGACTGGGGTGAGATTCTGTTTTAATAATAAATGTAAAAGGTGGTAAGAACTCACAGAACATAACTGAAAAAGAAACGATCTCAACTCAGAGTTCGTTAAAAATAGTCTTCCATGGATTCTTATTTTGGATGTAGGTTGAAAGAAAATAATGTTCACATTCGTTTCTTCTTCACCCACTATGTATAGTCACTTTGGTATAGGAATGCCATTGCTTCATTGGTGAAAGAAGGACCTAGACATGATCATAATTTTATGCACGATTATAAATGTATAATCAACTGAAGCCCGCATTGAGTTAATTTTTAAATTTGTTGGGACTCATGGGGAAACAACTGTGCTTTCCTGGGCTCCTGTTGGCAACTTGACATGCGTCAAGTTTAAAAGGTATAGTATTATGCAGAGCATATCCTTCCGGACGCTTTTCAAGGGCGGATATTTTACAAGCGCGTACTGTAACGTCGTACCGTACCAGGGGGCGTTTGACCGTGGCTGAAACTTGCGCTTCATGGCTCACAATTTCCTCCCGCGCCCAATGTCAGGAGGTTGTCAAACCCCACCTTTTCTGTATCTATGGACAATACCTGGAATGAATGCTTTTTAAGCCTATTTAGGGAGCAAGTACCGTATTTGCGTCAATACCAACTTTTCCCCCACAAGGATGTTTTGTCAGGAAAGTAGCTTCTGTGTGCTGGTTCAGAGGATTTTCAGCCTCTTAACATTAAATAATTGGTTTATACCCTCTCTACAACAAACTTGAGTATGCTAATTTTTGCTGAACAAACAATTGTATTTGGTCAACAGGGTTATGTATATGACAAATTTGTTGTCCCTTGGACTTTGTAGAAGAGAGTCCACTTTTATTTACATACTGTTCCTAAATTTCAGATTTAGAGTATAAAAATTACTGATATTTAGGATTATAATTAAAGGAACTCTATACGTATGTTTTTAGATGCTTTTGTAAAATTTAAGTCATACTTATAGTTGGAGAAAGTGAGCGACTTTTGACTCTCAGTTTTTTTAATGACATGTATCAACACAACAACAACAAAAATACATTTCATCAACAACATACATTGCTATATTAATTTTGATCTTTTGGTTAGTGTCTAGAACAAATTTAACCCCTTACAATGTAATCTTACTTGAAATCAAGTTTCAAATACATTTTAAAATTCTGCACCTCAGAGAGGTCAAGAAAAAAATGAAAACAGGTGGTGAAGGGCAAAGTCGGGAAAAATCCCAACATTTTTTTCCCTGGGGGCAGAAAATATTTTCCAGAAAATTAAAAAAATGCTCAGGGACACTACTGGCTTTTCTTGGATTAATCCCAACTTTGCCTCAGCCCACCTGGAAGGGTTTTCCTGACCTTCTAAATACTTGAAATGAGGGAGCATACAAAAATAATCCAATTTCGTCCTGCTATGCAAAAGAACCTCCGCCATCCCAGGGTTAAATCCATGGACTATTAGGAGTCCCTAAAGTCAGAGGCCAATGCCCACCTTATATACACTGGCTCAACGAATAAATGTCTCATGATTGATATCAAGTGCCAAGGTTTGCCAGCCCCCGCGTGCATGCAGCAGAGTGTGAGAACCAAGAAATGTTTCTGTTGGTCAGGGCCACAAGAAGTGCAGTGAACTCTGAAGACTGGACTCGCTGCTGCGCAACTGCGCATTCCAAAGAGCCAGCTATGCAGCATAAGGGAAGAATATACTTGTACCATCCAGGATCTATTTTGTATATAGCAGGGAGAGTCAGTCTCTCAACATGGCTTCTTTTTCAAGGTCGACACTGTGGAAGGTGTTTTCTGTGGTATAAAATGTTCAGGGTGCCACCCTGATGGGCGCGGCCAAGAAGAAGAACTTTGCATTTCTCTTGGGCTCTTTCTTTTTTTTTTTCCTAGCTCCTATTGTTGTAATTTTATTTTTTATTTCAACTGAAGCATTTAATACATGTGCAGTGCTTCGAACTGCGACCAATGCATTTTCTACACATACCAAGGAGGTTGAATATATAGGACACGGTTCTGCACATCAATTTCCAAACCCCATTAGTGAATGATAAGTCACAATAAGCAAAGAAAAGAAGGGGGGTTACTGGGTACAAAATTATGATGTGAAGTTCAAGTTGATCTTTAAAATTCTAAACATGTTTTACTGTTCCCCATTTTTCAAACAACACATTCAAGACATGGAATCATGTCCTAATATTATGCTGAAGAGAATATGAAACTGATGGCCAACTTCTGCTTCATCGTGATCAGGGATAATAAAGGGGAAGATGCTGGAGCCTGATGGTTTTATCCACTGTTATTTTTGGAGTAATGTATACCTTTCCCCTTTACCACTCAGTATTGAACATACTGAGCATGCTAAAATTATTCGATTATTACATCCTCATAGATGAATTATTGCATATGGAGAAGAATATAATCATATCACTACAGTATATAGACTTTATACTGTACATTTTATTGCAATGAATTATTGCTTATAAAATTTTGGTCAACTGTGCATAAAATCTCTTGGAATTCATGGGAAGAAATGCTGATCAATTCTTATGTTTAGTGTTAAATCTGAAATAAATCTACAAAAATCCAGTATACATTTTTGTGCCAAGGCAATTGCTCAAATTTCTAAGTCTAATTTTTGTTTTTTTGTGCATCAGAAATGTTGACCAAGCGCCCATATTTTGAGACATTGTCTAGATGTCAGGGCAAATTTCTTTGTTTGAAGTGTCCATGAGTTTAATTATCTGTTCAATTGTGGAAAATCCAGGATGAACTGCGCTCTTCCATTTGCTCATCAGTTGATGTCAAGAACAACTTTTCAATGCTTTATAATAAAAAGGGCAACTTCCACCCGCTTTTAAAGTTTCAAGTCAACAACTGCACATTTATTCATGAGAGAAATGTGAAGCAATTTGGTTTTCCGGTTTACGACGAATAAGTGAAGTCCCGTTATTTTTCCATGATCAGTTGAGGAACAAGTACTGTCCTGTACTATAAAAAAGTCACACCTGCCCTCATTATTTACATTCATATGATAGTGCTGACGACCGTTCAAGGTCTGACACTGCATACCTTACGGTCACGGACGGATGAAAAAAAAATTACCGTATATTGAATGGAAACAAAAAATAAAGCATATACAGTGTATAAAAATAAAGGAGTGCTGGTAAAAAATTCCGCAGCTACAGTACTTGGGCTTGGTCCTGCTTCTTTCATTGAATTGATGAATGTGTGTAATACATTTTAACCTCTCTAGGGTGAATTTCAATAAAGGGACCAGCAAAAATATCCAACTTATTGGGAGGTTTTGACTTACAAAAAGAAGTTTCCACTTACAGTAGGCAGTTTTCTAGTTAGGATAAAAAACGTTTTTGGGGAAACATAAAAGAATTGCAGGAAATGCATTTATTTCCTGGGTACATGAAAATCAATGACAAAATTGCTATTCATGTTAAACACCATCGAACAAATCTTCAATTTTTTTTCATCTCGTCATATCCAGAACAACAGTTCCCACGCAATGTCAGTTTGTATAAATAGACATGTGGATGATGGGCATTTGATGTATAATTTTTTGGAAGATGTAATCGAATGCAAATGAAATCCAAAGTTTCGAAGACACAAATGATTTTGTAAAATTGGCAGCGCTTTAAAAGAATTTTCTCTCTTTTTCCACCTGGAAAACAGAGTCTATGAATTTCATTAGATATGCTTCGGATCCCATCTCGAAAAACACGTGTTTTCTGTCGTTTTAGCTTCTGGAGAAATGCGCATTTTCAACTTCAATTGACACGATTCTGAGAAAGAATTTCCTTGAATAAATAATTTCGGGTGAGAATAACACAGCGAACTCGAGAATAAACGCGCCAGTTGGGCAATGTACAATATTCCCATGGTCACCTTGAACACATCCACTGTCATCCTGGAAGAACAAAATTATTCCAACTATATACAAATTTACCACACAGGTAAAATTCAAGCAAGCATTTTGCGTTTTAAAATTGTGAATCCTCACATTTTCATGACATACAGCAAAATCTCATTACAACAAACTTGTGGAGACTTCAGAAAAAGTTCGTTAGAACAAATAAATTGTTATAATGATATTTTGAAAAGTATTGACTGATTGGAAGATTTTCTTTGAATTATACCTGCATATATTCAACATCTTCTTTTGTGGCCTTTTCAGATGTTTTTCAATGTTTAAAAAAGTGTGATCTCCAAAAAGAAATGTAATTGTTAATAAAAAAAAACAGATACTCTGAATAGCAGGTAAATAATGGCACACTTTCTTGACTAAGTTGTTTAAGCAATTCCTGCAAATATTTATAGGAATGAATGTTACAAAATTTCTGACAATTTTCACATCACTAGGGTAAAAATGTAATGAAAATGTGAGGGTAAAAAAAGGGTTTCTCAAGCATACAAACTCTTTTTAACCTGAGTATTGTTGGGCTCATTTTTTTCATCTAACACCCCCCTCCCACCATCATTCCCTACATAAGACTAATTTTTGAAAGAGACTTCCAGGTGAATTTTAAAGAATTTTTGTTCTTGATTCCACCTTATGTTCCAAGAACCACTCACATTTAGAATGGGGAATGTTACTGTGCCTGCCTCCATCAGGGATTTTTTATTAAGAAATCATAACATGTTCCTCAAAAAAGCTTGTACACTGACAAATTTGTTGTAACAGTATGTGTTGTAACAAGATTTTACTGTATATCAAACTACCATATTTACTCAAGTACCACACACCCTTGAGTAAGCCGCACACCCCCATATTTCTGCAAGAAATTTGTCTGAAAACTTATCCCTCTGTACAATGTGCACTCCATGTTTTTTTTTGTTGTTCTTGCTGAGATTTAAAAATCCAGAATTTTTTTTGTGGATCCATTTTCCCCTATTGACATTTTGTTTTTTCCTGCTTTTTACTGTCCACAGCTCCCTCAATTATAGGAATAACTTCTGCATCCTCTACTTCCTGTTTCATTTTTTATTAATTCCTAAAATTGCCATAACTTCAGACATTATTTCCAACAAACAACCAGACTTGGTGCCATGCATTTCCTCTTAATTTTGTTGATGTGCCTGCATAGGATGTGCGGGGTTTTTGACAAGTTTTCCTCAAAAATTGTAACCCTGGGTACTACGCACACCCTTTTTTCTGCCTTAAATTCTGAAAAAAGGTGGTACTCCAGTGAATACAGGTATTTCATCACTGAAAGTAAAAGTGTGGAAATGGTGAGTTGGCGCCAGAAGAAGAAGCACTTCTCTTGGAATCGTGCCTCGAAGAACGCCTTTCCAGCGGGGGGGAAAATATTGCCCTTAGCTGCTAATTTTCTTTTCAATCTCCTCGCATTGTTCATTTTCCAAGTTTGGATTTTCTTTTTATTCCTCAAATTGATTCAACTTATTTATGTTTCGAGGTGAAGTTCGTCTGTGATGCCCCCCATCTGTTGTTGCCGGGGTCAAAGTAGCGAGGTCCCAGGAAACCAAGCTTCGGCCTCGTCGCTGGAGCGTGAACCCTATCTAAAGGACTGGAATACGAGGCAATTACCAGGATCCGTGTGACCCCCTATATTTATATTTATACATCGGTGGAAAAATTTGGATATCAACACGTATCGCTTTCAGACGTTTTTACAGCAACGTAGAAGGGGGTCCGCTTTTATTATTTTCCTTTTTTACTGTGGATGAAAAAGAGTTTTCAGGGATGAAAAAATAGGATGAGAAAAGTCGTGATGCAATGATCGTCGCTGCATAACAAACTTGACAAATTCCTGAAAACAGTTTTTCTCCTTTAGAAGGTTTGTCACGGATATCAACAAATATCATTTACTCGGACTAAATTTTCATATCAACATGAAAGGCCTTTTTTTTACCACAGATGAAATATTATTCTTGTGGATGAAAATGAGTGTTTATATAGAGATGAAACATGGAGAGAAAAATCTTGATCCAAATCCATGCATAAAAACAAATTAAAAGAATTCCTAAAAACAGTTTTCATGCAGAATTTTTGTCACGCGAAGCATGGAATTCCTTGAGAATCACCGTTGGAATTTGTCGTTCATTGTGCGCAATCATATTTTTCGTCGAAGTTTTCATTTCCTTTTTTGTAAGTTTCGAAAAAATGCAAGCAAAAGTGAATTCCGTTCATCAACACATCCAAATGTATTTATTTTACTGATGTATGCTGTCTCTTTTAGATCCTGCGGCGATCAAAACATTCGTCTAATGCCACAGAAGTAGTACAGTATAGGAGGAAGATTAAAACCTCGTGATTTAAACACGTGGAAAGCACTCAAAAGCAACAGAAAACCAGCAAAAAATGAAGCGCAAAAATGACACTAAATAATGTTATCTAATTTTTGCATGAAGTGAGTTGAAGATTCAGTACTTGAAAATTACGCTGGAAAATATTAAAATGTCATTCGTGAGTGGTAAATATTTGCAAAATATTTCAAACTATCAACCTTGGATTCTTGATGCATGCAGGAAAGGCATTGAACGTTTGACTTTTTTTTATATGTAAAGTTGTTTATTTCTGAGCCTTTTATGTGTCATTCGAAAACCGTTGATGATTTGATTACTAAATTACCAAAAGGGTTGCTATAGTAAAGTTTTAGCACGCCGGGTAGAAGACCTAAAATGATTTTTGTTCCTCTCTTATATTGCAGTACTGTATTTGATTATCAAAAAGATTTAATCGCAGCAGCAAAGAAATCTGAACTGGGAAGTTAACCTTTTAACTTTTTATAACTGAAACTTGGAACGAATGCGAAGACATTTTTGAAAGTACGTAGCGCTTACCGTGCGCACCCGGCACCCAGGAATCAAATGAAAAGTCAAAATACGGTTTACACATCTTCTTGCATAGGTGTCGCTAAATGTACACGAATACCATACGCGCAAAGCACTACAAAGCACTTCTGCGCATCTCCCGCGCGAAAGGTTCTTGATGGAAGAAGAAAGCTCTCAGCATCCACAGCTCCGAATACGACGATGTTCAATAACTCACGCTGGATATCCTTGGACGTTCCTAATTTCAATCATTACAGAGTCAGTATCTTATTTTCTGCGAGAATCTAAGGAGTCCTGTGGAACTGATGTGGAGTGTAAATACTGTACTGTACTGTACTGTATACCATAGACGGAGCTTGCGCGCTTAGTCGAACACATGGATCGCGCAAGCCGTACTCATCGCTTGCTCCTGACTGCCTGAGTCACAATAAGTTCTACGGATTTTAAATAAATTTCATGATCATCCTAATTACTCGACGGGATGGATAACAGTAGAACAAAATTGGAAACTCTCCCCGCCTGAATAAAGAAAAAAATCAGTCGTGAAGATAATAAAGATGATCTCAGCGAGCGCCTCATCATAATCCCGCGCCGTGTATATATACGGCATACGTATCAGCAGCACAGTATATATACTCTCGGTTAAGCCCCGCCATTCACGCCCCGGTGGGATCCATTAATAAACTTTGATGTCGTATCGATTACAGGGTATAACCGCATCACCGCGGGGGAATTGAAGCCCTGTATTTCTAAGCTGTGCAGACAAGCGCTTAATCTCCTCGGAAATACGTCTTCCATCAGGCAGGCGGCGTCCCGGCCAAGCACGGCTGCTGGCCGGAACCGCGGAAAGGGAACTTCTGATGAACTTTTAATGCCTCGCAAACTCTCACACTGACTCATACATGCAGAGGAAATCCACTTCCTCTTCCTCCCCATTTTCCAGCATGACCTGCTGTTGATGCTGCTGCCACAGGGTTCCTGTGTGTTAAAAATAAGGCTTATTGGGTGCAGTAAAATTCTGTTACAAAGAATCTTATTGCTACAGTGTGGGGCATTGGTTTACAATTTTCATTCATCCCTGAGCAAAGTTTGGTGACTAAATCACATTTTCCCTTGCAAAGTTACAGAAATCATTTCATCGATCAGTTCATTCGAAAAGGTCCCAATTCGATTTATTTTATGATTTCATTCTGATGATTATTGCTGACAATATGCGAATTGTTCCAGTCTATCAAAGAATTGCGTTAATTTCTGGAACTGACGAAATACTTTTTATCAGAACCCATGTGAAACCGTGTCTTATAAAAATGGTTTGCATAATGAAGCTCATTTCAGAATAATAATGAAGGAGAAGGAGACACTGTTGAACGGGGCTTTTCTCTTCGGCGCTCATCATTATTATCCACAGCCCTTTAATTCTTCTCGTTAACGTTACTGATGCTGCAAAAAAGGGAAACAATAAGGAATACAGTATTTACAATACAGTGAGACCCCCACATGAGGACGCCTTGACCTGCAGACAATTTGACATAGGGACACTTATTTTCCCAGAAAAAATTAATAAAAATGGCCTGACATGAGGACACTGACTTGACATGAGGACATTTTGTGATAAAATTGCAAATACATTTTAGACCTAATTACAAGAAACAGATATTTCCAACCCTGAAAATGATGTAAAAAAAATTCTTGGGCATTTCTCTCACCAAATTACCATCCATTTAGCTAAGTTAATAAAAATTAACTCCAGTGAGACATGTATCAAAAGACAAGCACCGGGAAACAAGGGTACAGACCGTTAACCAAAGCATAAGAGCTCTCTCTCTTTCTCTCCAGGTTCATCAGTAGCTCATCTGATGAGTGTCTCTTGAGCTAAATGTATACTCTTTCAAGTCCGGGGGCATTAAATAGGTAAACATAAAGCTTACTTCAGTCACTTGTACTTTGCATGAAGTCCTATTTGTCTCTTTTGATGGTGTAACATAAGTGAATGCTTTCTCTTTATGAAGTACAGTGCTCCTGGATCTAGGACAAATCCAGACAGACAATTGGAGACAGGTCCAATTTGAGACAGGTTCAATTTGAGACAGTTCCAATTTGAGAAAGGGCCATTTTGCAACAGAAGGTTTTGGAGAGAGGACACTTGGACAATTTCTGTATTTACTTGAGTACCAAGTGCACATTTTTTCTCAAATTTCAAAAGGAAGTGAGTCATAAGCATGTACAAATATTTCACAAAGCTTTAGGAAGTTATGTGTGCATTATACTTAATTATAATGGAGAAATTTTGAAGAAATGTAACAAGGAAACTTTTTTGTGCTGAAAAAGTTGAAAAATGATCAGATTTTTGTTCAATTCATAGATAAAGTCAAATTTTTTCTTTTATTTTTGAAATCTTGTGGTTTTAGATGCACTAAACATTGAGGTGCACATCTTACTTGGGGATAAGATTTTAGCAAAATTTCCAACTGAAAAACCCCTGTGCATGCCTTACTCAAGGGCACATGGTACTCAAGTAAATATACATTTTGATTCAGAGATAATTTTGAGACATTTTCATACATTGACCATTTGAGACAGAAGCATTTCCTTGCTTTCATTCCACATTTGCTGATCCATTGTAATACAGTACACAAAAAACATCAGAACATCCTTCATTGTTTTTCTAAATATTGCCAGAGGTAAACTGCTCAAAATATTATCTAATGGTCAAGAAAAATTGCACAAATTTATATACATAATCTCTTGTACAGAAAAAATATCTATAGCATGCAAGTACAGTACTGTGATGGAATATTTCTAACAAAGCATATTAAAATTTTTGAAAGAATATAAAATTCCACAATATAAAATATAAAGCACAAACTTCACAAAGAATCTTGGGAAAATGAGACAAGCAAGTGTAAAAAAAAACTGATGTATGCAGAGTTACTTTGGGACTCTGTCAGATTGCCCCTGTATCATAATGTCCCTGTCTGTAAATGCCCATGCCTCCAATTGTTCCAGTCTCCAAATGCTTCTGTCTCAAATTGTCCCAGTCTCGAATTTTTTGTCTTTATTTGTCCAGTCTCAAATTGTCTGTCTTAATTAATCCATATCCCTACTGTACTAATCTTGTACATGTGATGTGATGCTTTTCTGGTTGATTTTATAAAATACTAGAAATTTTTTTGAGACATCTGTTTTTTTTTCAGAAATATTTTCATGTAGACAAAGCTAGTACGGTTTCTTGCCATAATTTGAGACTCTGCTTCCTCGTAAATTTAAAATTTTAGTGCATGTTTTTCAGTGGAATGCCATAAGGTTAATTTTACTTGAAGGATTAACCTGGCTTACTTACTCGACAAAAATTCCCACATCCAGAGAATCATAATCTTCAAGAGAATAATAATCTCGGGACAGTCTCAAAATCCAGGCATGAGAATCTTTGGACTCCATTTTTGAAATGATTTATCTGCTCTAATGTCACGTGGTTTATTTAGTAATTCACAAATAATAAATTGAATAAATGGAACTATTCACACATTAAACATACAGTACCTGAAGCATCAAATTTATTAACGCAATAAATACCCTATAAAAATGATGAAATGATGGTTTGATTAAAAAATCATTTTTCGGATCCGCATTGACTTTTTGAGGAATTACAGAACTTTTATATAATATTTTAACACAATCATTCGTATTTTATATTCATTGCATCTCCAGAGCATTCGTGAAAATTAATCTAAATTGTCTTTGACCACATATTGGACATAAAACTTTCAACATATCTCTATCGTCCTTCGACAGTAATAAAATTTCCTAACTCCATCAGATTCAACCCAATGATGAGGGTAATACGACGGCATGTTCAAAAATAACCCACAGTTCTGCAATTTTAAGATTTTAAAAATGTCTTGAATAAAAAATGCATGAGGGAATAATGTCAAGAAACGATGATGACTCTTAGTCCAAGGCCAGAATTGCTCACAGTGCAGGTGATGCAATATCTTGAGGTCTGGATTCTTTTAGTTAAAAGTTACTGAAATATATATACATAAATTTAACTTTCAGTCCCTTGTAATTGGGAATAGGCAGGCTACCCTGATGAGCAATGTGTTTTATTGTCCTTCCTGAATTTCTTTTCTACAAAAAAGCACAAGATCATATTTTCCTTTGTCACAAGATTCATAAATTCTGTGACAACAGGTTTCCAATTTAATCATCCACTTGAGAAATACAACACCAAACTTTCTTCAGAAAACATACAAAAATAAAAAAGAATGGAATGCACTGACCTTATGTCATGTTCATTCAGTCACTTCCGTGCAAAAATTAGGCAGATTTCACTAGACTTTCATTAACTGAATTTTTCATTTTTGTTATCAATTTGCGCTTTCCTGCTCTGAAGTGATTAAAATGTCATTGAGTGGATTTGGGTTAGGTGGGAAGGGGGATTTGGTTGTGGAAATCTTGAGTGAACCTTGTGAATGCTGAAAAGCGGCAAAT